>JADRCD010216986.1:0-29313 GCA_019843815.1 Montemys delectorum
ATACAACACAGTTTAGACATTCATGTCTTCTCTGAATTACCCCAACTATCAGTGTTCCAAAAACTGTTCTCAGCAACCCCAAACCCCATGCCCTGTCCTTCTTAAATTCAGGGGATCCTCAATACAGTGAAATTCAAGGCAGCTCTGCGGCTGTCCATCACACTTTATCTTTCTAGTGAGAAGTGACTAGATGCCACCTTTCATGCAATCTGGAACCCTCAGTGTACAACGACTGCCTGAAAGTTACAGGTATGTATAGAAAGTTCATCTCTGAGGGCTTCTGCTACATCAGGGGTAGAAGGTTCAAAGCTATACTTAGGGTGGATGAATGACATGTATTATTGAAGGTGATTCTCAGAGAAGTGTCAACTATCTCAGTATTAACCTTTCTAATTTCATTCAGCCCCGATGAAGCATTTACATTTTTCTTTTTGTAGAAGCAGGGATTAGGCAGTGTGAAAGTCAGAATGGAGTGACAGAACCCTTCATAGATGTGGTTTTCCATAGGAGAAAGCTCATCACCACTTACACAGGGGGTAAAGTTATGCACATGCCTCAGTTCCCATCAGGAGCTGCTTGGACAGCATTCCTTATCTTTCACAACTCCAATTCTACATTTTCTCAAGAATAGACCTTTGAAGGAGTGCACTGTTAGGTTTTAGAAAAGAAGATATGTTTTAGAGAGGCATGGAGTCAGTTGGGTGAGCAAAAGGCCTGTTAATGAGAATAACATAGTGGGCTCTGAAGTAAAGCTTCAGTCTGCCTGGGGAGAACTAAGTGTTCATTTAAGTTTCCTTGGGAGCAAAAGGTATTGTAGCACGAGGAGGTGGGCGCAAAGTCCATTTCTATCATAATACACTAAAACAGTTTTGTGGTTCAGACTGAAGCATGTATTTGGAAAGTCCCAAGGATAAGAGGAGGCTGGGAGGACAATGGACCCAGTTAATATATGACAGTAGTCAATATGCCCCTAGGACTGGGAAGGGGAGCTGGGTGTGCTCTTAGTCTGCCTGTAGCCTGCTCCAGCTAGACTCTTTTCTTGTACAGTGTGGTGGGTAGCATTGACCTCAACAATCATGCTGCTTTTCTTGGGTCACCCTGGCTGAGGTCATCATTGGCAAGCAGCTTGCCTCTTCCTTTTCTCCTTTGAAGTTGTCACACTCTGTGTGCCAACCCATCACTATCAGAGTTGCCACTCCAGAACAGCAGTAAGGATAGAGGTAACTTTGTGTTTCCATGAGGCACAGTGCTTGGTACAGAAAAGAGACTCAGTATGTAATGGGAAAACTGGATGGCTAAAGTGCTGACCAGCTTGGGAAAATGTCTGTCTTTTCATTTTACCAAAAATCCCACTCCCAGCCCCAGCCTGTAAAGTAATTCCCCACTCCCACCCCACCCCCTTTCTCATTGTGAGCAGAATGCTTCAGCAGAGCATGTTGAGTAGAGTCAGAGTGTGTGATGGAAAGTAAGACTAGGGAATGCCAATAGGGAATAATAAAATGCAAATGTGTGTCTCCTGGATTTCAGGAGTGAGGATGGAGTTTCAGATCCCATCTCCCTTGTGCAACTCTTGCCTTATGTTTCTCTGACAGCCCAGGTAAAATAAAAACATTCACAAAAGAAGCATTTTTCTTCTTGGCCTGGAAAATCGGTTCTGATGTTTATCTGGCTCACTGGAATGTCCTTCCCCCCACCTTTTCCATCTAGCAAAATATGCCTCATTGTCCACAGTCAGTCTCTAGCTCTCCACCCAGTGGTAGCTGTAGCTAGGTTGTTAACCAAACCTAGCTTTAGGTGTTCTGAGGTAGGTGTGTATGAAGGACATTGAACTTCCACTGTGCTTACGTCATGAGCACATCAGTCCTTTGGGAGCCTTCTATGACTCCTCTCAGAGAGAGCTCTCAGTCCGCATATTCAATGGAGACCACCACCGCCTCTCTCGTCCTAGCTCCAAGCTCAGGAAGCTTGCAATGACACCACTGCCAGGCCAGTCTTCCAGGACAATCTTTTTTTCTCAATCATTTCCACTCTGGACTCCCTTGACTTGGGGTTACTGCCTTTGTTTTCTCTGTTCTTTGCTCTACCTTTCTTCTTCTCAAGCTGCTTCTTGTTCATCGTCTTGATTTTTTGGTTTTTTGTTTTTTGTTTTTTGTTTTTTTCTCAATTTAGCTTGAGTAAGTGCCACAGCATCCTGCCTTCTTTCAGCCTAACAACATCAAACATGGAGCACATTCCTTGCCCTGCAGGTTGATAACTGTGAGGCATAGACTTACACGGACTTTATCATTATTGCTGTTTTAGAAGTCATTGCGTTAGCCTAGTATTTCCACAAAGTTCACCAAATTATTGGTGTAGACCTTCAGAATTAAAACCTCTATGATTGCATAGAGGAGGAACTCTCCTGTCCAGTTGTAACTTCTCTGATCACTAATTTTCAGTAACTTAGGAAGGGATATCGGGTAAGTCTTACTTTTCTCAGCTCACAAATTCATGTTTTCATATACATGCATGCTTTTTATGTATTATGTACATATTGATGTATGTATGTGAGTGTAGAGCATATAAGCGTAATACCTGAGGAAAACAGAAGAGGGAGTGGGATCCATGGAACTGGAGTTCAGTTGGTTGTTAGCTGCCATGGAGGTACTGGAACCAGGGACTGCTACAGGAGCTGCAAGTCCTCTGAACCACAGGTCCCTTGCTCTAGCCCCTCTATTAGCTTCCTTAAAGGGGGTCTATTTGAATTTGTCCTCCCAACAGATTTTCCTGAAGTACTCAGAGATGTTCTCCAATGCATTCTTTGTATCTGACCTAAACGCTCTTTCAGACACTACACCTTTGTAACTTGAGACACTAAAGCCAGAGAAAGAGTCTGGATTCATGTGCTGCATGTGTTGAAGACAAATGCTACGCATCTCTGAAGTTAGTACAAAGTCTTGCCAGACCAAAACCTGGAAAGGTAAAATCATGTTTTTATCTTCAGCAATCTTACCCTATTCTGCTCTGCATGCTCCATGTCACACATGTTTGATAAGCAGGGCTCTGCTCTGTAAATGTTCATGGCAGGGAAGACAACAGGAAAAGAAGAGAGCTGATTGTGGCTTGCTGACCTGCAGTATGACTGAGCAATGGCTGAACTGCTCAGGCCTCAGTGTGGTCACCAACATGTGATTACTAAAGCCACTGCTGCTGACACCTGCTCTGGTGGGTGGTTACAATGATGGAATGATTTAATGTGTGTCATGTCTTAGATAACCACTAAAATGTGTTTCTTGAGTTGAGAGGAGGTCTAAGTCTTATTTCTGCCTCTTGCTACCAGCTAAGTTCTCTCTCTCTCTCTCTCTCTCTCTCTCTCTCTCTCTCTCTCTCTCTCTCTCTGATTTTAAGCCCAGGCTGACATCAATCTCACTGTGTTGTGAGTTTGAACAAGTTCTGGGTTTATAAGCTTAGGTCATACACATCTTTATTCAGTGCTGGGGCTAGAACCCAGAATCTCATGCATGCAAGGCAAGCATTCTACCAACTGAGCTACACACTCAGGCCCCCACGTAGGTCAATATTTCTGCCTATATAATCTCTACAATGTGAGGTGCAGCTTCATGTCACACTTCTATCAACACAGGGAGTGGCTTTCCATTGACTTAAAAGCTTGTGGTCTACCATTGTGGCCCTGCCTCCTCCCTCACAACCATGCCTAAATCAGTCCAGGCTCATGAGTACTCTGCCTTTTCTCAATGCAGGTCTGAATCCAGATTTCCTCTTTGTATAAGGCTATCAGGCACACTGGGTTAGGACCCACTCTAATGACCTAATTTACCAGCACTTCCTCTGTAAAGACCCTGCTTCCTAAGAAGGTCACATTCGGAGTCACTGGACCTCAGGACATCAGTGGATTTTAAAGGAACCCGCAGTTAAATCTCCACCACTCAAGTCGATCACAAACCTGGGGCTCGAAGCCTCTGGTGTGGTGTCTGTGTTTTCCTTATTAACCCTGCTGTTCAGCCTCTAGGAGACTTCATTCCTCATGAATTTACAGAGAGGCACCCGGGTAACATTTCCTGAATTCTAACTCTTTTTCTCTGCTGCTGCAAAGCTGTTACGCTCTTTGGTTTCTTCTTTCATCCACCTGGCTGCCAACCAAGGTCTAAAAAAAAAAAGTCCCCATGCTGCAAGCTGAATTCCTGTCTCGGGTCGACGTAGGTTTATTGATATTCCAGCATGGTTTGCTCCACGATTTATGCTCTGCAGTTTGTGAACCACAGACCCAGGGGGGAAAAGAGATAGTGAAAGAGAGCATTTTTTTCCATCACTTTATATGCAGTACGTTGAACCTCAATTTCCTGCCATGTTATTTCAGAGTCCTTAAATATCCTTTTTCTCTGCATGGACATTAGGAGTGACAAAGCCCCATCATTCTTCAGGTTGAAATATTAATCCTATAAGAGCTATAATCACAGTGGCCTCTTACTAGTGAAAACTCTTACCTATGGGCACATGTCCTCCTGTGGCTCTGAGTTTGGGCAAGGGGTGCCTGACCCAGGATCTATAAGGATTCAAAGCACCACATATGGGTCTATAAGGGGCCTCATTATTCCTGTATTAGAGACACTACCATACAATGACTGCTTCCTCAATTCCTGCATCAGAGGTATGGAGTGAAAGATCTGAACACAGCAATTCAGAATTCAGATTGCTGCCCAGAGAATGGTACTTACAACCATGGGAGCCATGGCAGGGCTCTTGAACTCTCTAGGCCTGACTTAGAATAGGGACAGTATACATAGCCAGAGCAGGACTAGATTTTGGATATTGTTTTCCATATGAGAACTCAGGGCAACAATCTTCACAGGTTTTAGACTTATAAAAAGATAAAAAGGTAAAGCAAAGCTAATAAGCATAATGCTGAAAATATGCCTACCATTTTATTTCTGTTATGTATAGAAATCATTATAGATGTTTTTCACAAACAGTAAAAGTGGAAGAGAAGAAAAGCCATCATATTGGGGTATGTGAAATGGCTCAGTCATTAAATTGTTTGCCACACAAGCTTAAGGACCCATTAGGATATGTTGATAATATTAATTTTCATATTAAGGCATTAAGGAAAAAGTAATTGTTACTTCTTGTTATTTTTGTTGTTAGAGGTAGAATTAGGTTTATGTGGGTTTTTTGAAAGATTACTTTCTTGCTTCTTTTAGAGTGTATTTTTACTCCTTATGTTGGTGTTTTCCATCTATTATCCTTTGTAGGGCTGTATTTGTGGAAAGATATTGTGTAAATTTCATTTTGTTATGGAATATCTTGTAATTGAGAGTTTTGCTGGGTATAGTAGTCTGGGCTGGCATTTGTGTTCTCTTAGGGTCTGTAAGACATCTGCCCAGGATCTTCTAGCTTTCAAAGTCTCTGGTGAGAAGTCTGGTGTAAGTCTGATAGGCCTGCCTTTATATGTTACTTGACATTTTTCCCTTACTGTTCTTAAAATTCTTTCTTTGTTTAATGGATTTGGTGTTTTGATTATTATGTGACGGGAGGAATTTCTTTTCTGGTCCAGTCTTTTTGGAGTTCTGTAGGCTTCTTATATATTGATGGGCATCTCTTTCTTTAGGTTAGGGAAGTTTTCTTCTATAATTTTGTTGAAGATATTTATTGGTCCTTAAAGTTGGGAATCTTCACTCTCTTCTCTACCTATTATCCTTAAGTTTGGTCTCCTCATTGTGTCCTGGATTTCATGGATGTTTTGGTTTTGGTTCTTTTTGCTTTTTTTGCAATTTCTTTGACCGTTGTGTCAATGTTTTCTATGGTGTCTTCTGCTCCTGAGATCTCTCTTCTATCTCTTGTATTCTGTTAGTGATGCTCCTGATCTCTTTCCTAGGTTTTCTAACTCCAAGGTTGTCTCCCTTTGTGATTTCTTTATTGTTTCTATTTCCATTTTTAGATCCTGGATGGTTTTGTTCATTTCCTTTGCCTGTTTGATTGTGTTTTCCTATAGTTCTTTAAGAGATTTTTGTGTTTCCTCTTTAAGGGCTTCTAGCTGTTTACCTGTGTTCTTCTGTATTTCTTTGAGGGAGTTATTTATGTCCTTCCTAAAGTCTTGTATCATCATTGTGAGAAGTGATTTTAGATCTGAATCTTGCTTTTTCTGGTGTGATGGTGTGTCCAGGACTTGCTATGGTGGCTTCTGATGATGCCAAGTAACCTTGGTTTCTGTTGCTTATACTCTTATGCTTGCCTCCAGCCATCTGGTCATCTCTAGTGCTACTTGACCTGGCTAAATCTGACAGGGGCCTGTCCTATCTATGATCTGGGTTGTGTCAGAACTCCTCAGAGTCAAGCTGTCTCTATGATCCTGTCATTCTGGGATCCTGTGGTCCTGGGCCTGTTAGAATGCCCAGGAGTGGAGCTTGCTCTGGGTGTTGTGGGACTGGCTGCAAAATTTGTGCCCAAGGTCTGATCAGAGCACCAGCCCAGACAGACTGGAAGGAACCAGTGTTACTGGGCTGGTGGAGTTCCTGCGTGCTTGGATCCCACTGGTCCCAGTTACTCCAGGAGTTGCAACATATGCTACATCCTCCTCACCTCTGATCCTATGATCCTGGGCTTGTTAAAGAGCCTGGGAGTGGAGCTTCCTGTGGGTGTTGTGTGGAATTTGTGCCCAAGGACTGCTCAGGCACCAGCCCAGACAGATCAGAAGAAACCCGTGCCACTGGGCTGGTGGAGTTTCCTGCTGGTCCCAATTACTCTTGGTATTGGGACAGATGTTGTGTCCTCCTCACCTCTGCTCCTTCCCTTTAAGGATGATGTCAATAACTCACTGAAAGAAATACAGGAAAACACAGGTAAACAGGTGAAGGAATTGAATAAAGTGATCCAAGACCTAAAAGTGGTAGTAGAAACAATAAAGAAAACACAAATGGAGGCAAACCTGGAAATGGAAAACCAAGGAAAGAGGTCAGCAATTACAGATGTAAGTATTACTGACAGAATACAAGAGACAGAAGAGAGAATCTCAGGTGTAGAGATTCGGTAGAAGAGATTGACACAACTGTTAAAGATAATTCAAAACATAAAAAACTACTAACCCAAAGCGTCTAAAAAACTCAAGACACAATGCAAAGACCAAATCTAAGAATAATTGGACTAGAGGAGAATGGTGATTCCAAGCTCAAAGGACCTGAAAATGTATTCAACAAAATCATAGAAGAAAAATCCTCCAACCTAAAGAAAGAGATAGTCATAAAGGTACAAGAGGCCTATAGAACACCAAATAAATGGGATCAGAAAAGAAAACCCTCTTATCACATAATAATCAAAACACTAAACTCACAGAACAAAGGAAAAAATATTAAAAGCTACAAAGGGAAAAAGGTCAAGTAACATACATAGGTAGACCAATCAGAATTACACCAGACTTCTCAACAGACAATGAAAGCCAGAAGAGCCTGGTCAGAGGTCATGCATACTCTAAGAGAACACAAATGCCAGCCCAGGCTGCTATATCCAGCAAAACTCTCAATCAACATCGATGGGAAAAGCAAAATATTCCAGAATAAAACCAAATTCAAACAGTATCTATCTACCAATCCAGCCCTACAAAGAATCCTAGAAGAAAAACTCCAACATAAGGTAGGTACTTGCACCAAAGAAAGGATAAGATATTAAGCATCTCAAAACAAAGTCAAAAGGAGAGAGCCACAAGCACATGAAGCCACCTACAAAAACAAACATATCAGGAATCAACAGTCATCTATCTTTAATATATCTCAATATTAATGTGCTCAATTCACCTATAAAAAGACATAAGCTAACAGATACATACATACATAGATACATAATTTGCTGCATACAAGAAACACACTTCAAGAACAAAGGTAGTCACTATCTCAGAGTAAAAGGATGTAAAAAGTCTTCGAAGCAAATGTTCCCAGGAAACAAGCAGAAGTTGCCATCCTAATATCCAATAAAATAGACTTTCAACCAAAAGTTATCAAGTGTGATGATAAAGCACATTTCATATTCATCAAGGGGAAAATCCACCAAGAGAAAGTATCAATTCTGAATATCTATGCCCCAAATGCAAGTGTACCCAAATTCATAAAAGAAACTTTACTAAAGCTCAAAATACACATTGAACCCCACATAATAATACTGAGAATCTTCAACATGCCACTTTCACCAATCAACAGGTCATTGAAACAGAAACTAAACAGAGACACAGTGAAACTAAGAGAGGTTGTGAATCAAATGGATTTAACAGATATCTACAGAACATTTCACCCTAAAACAAAAGAATACACCTTCTTCTCAGCACCTCATGGTACCTTCTCCAAAATCGACCATATAATTGGTCACAAAACAACCCTTAACTGATACAAGAAGATTGAAATAATCCTATCAGATCACCATGTCCTAAGGCTGATCTTCAAGAACAGCAAAAACTACAGAAAGTCCACATACACATGGAAACTGAACAACTCTCTACTCAATGATAACTTTGTCAGGGAAGAAATAAAGAAAGAAATTAAAGACTTCCTGGAATTTAATGAAAACGTTGACACATCATACCCAAACTTATGGGACACAATGAAAGCAGTGCTAAGAGGAAACTTCATAGCACTAAGTGCCCTAGTAAAGAAACTGGAGAGATCTTACACCAACAACTTAACAGAACACCTGAGAGCTCTAGAACAAAAGAAGCAAACTCACCCAAGAGGAGTAGAAGGCAGGAAATAGTCAAACTCAGGGCTGAAATCAACCAAATAGAAACAAAGAAAACAATACAAAGAATCAACAAAACCAGAAGCTGGTTCTTTGAAAGAATCAACAAGATAGATAAGCCCCTAGCCAAACAAACTAAAGGGGTAAGAGACAATATCCAAATTAACAAAATCAGAAATGAAAAGGTAGGCATAACAACAGAAATGGAGGAAATTCAAAAAATCATCAGATCCTACTATAAAAGCCTATACTCAAAAAAACTGGATAATCTAGATGAAATGGATGTTTTTCTAGACAGATAGCACATACCAAAGTTAAATCAAGAGCAGGTAAACTATCTAAACAGGCTCATATCACACAAGGAAATAGAAGTCATTAAAAACTTCCCAACCAAAAAAAGCCCAGTGCCTGATGTATTTAGTGCAGATTTCTACCAGACTTTCAAAGAAGACCTGATACCAATTTTCCTCAAACTATTCCATAAAATAGAAAGAGAAGGAACACTACCTGACTTGTTCTATGAAGCCACAATTACTCTGATACCTAAACCACACAAGGACCCAACTAAAAAAGAGAACTTCAGACCAATCTCACGTATGAATATCGATGCAAAAATTCTCAATACAATTCTTGCAAAATGAATCAAAGAACACATCAAAACCATCATTGACCATGATCAAGTAGGCCTAATCCCAGGGATGCAAGGTTGGCTTAATATATGAAAACCATTAATGTAATCCACTATATAACCAAACTCAAAGAAAAAAAACCACATGATCATCTCCTTAGAGGCAGAAAAAGCATTTGACAAAATATAACACCCCTTCATGTTAAAAGTATTGGAGAGATCAGGAATTCAAGGCCCATACCTAGACATAATAAAAGCAATTTACTGCAAACCAGTAGCCAATATCAAATTAAATGGAGACATACTTGAAGCAATCCCACTGAAATCGAGGACAAGGATGCCCACTCTACCCATATCTATTCAGTATAGTACTCAAAGTATTAGCTAGAACAATAAGACTACAAAAAGAGATCAAGGGGATACAAATCGGTAAAGAGGAAATAAAGGCATAACTATTGCAGATGACATGATAGTATACATAAGCAACTTCAAAAGTTCTACCAGAGAACTTCTCCAGCTGACAAACACCTTCAGCAAAGTGGCTGGATATAAAATTAATTCAAACAAATAAGTAGCCTTTCTTTATACAAAGGCTAAACAGGTTGAGAAAGAAATTAGGGAAACAACTCCCTTCACAACAGCCACAAATAATATAAAATCTCTTGGTATTACTCTAACCAAAGAAGAGAAAGGCCTGTATGATAATAACTTCAAGTCTCTTAAGAAAGAAATTGAAGAAGATTTCAGAAAATGGAGATATCTCCCATGCTCAGGGAGTGGCAGAATTAACATAGTAAAACAGCCATTCTACTAAAGGCAATCTATAGATTCAATGCAATCCTCATCAAAATCCCAACACAATTCTTCAACGACATGGAAAAAGCAATTCTCAAATTCATCTGGAAAGGCAAAAAACCCAGAATATCAAAAACAATTCTTAACAATAAAAGAACAGCTGGGGGAAATCACCATCCCTGACCTCAAGCTTTACTACAGAGCAATAGTGATAAAAACTGCATGGTATTGGTACAGAGACAGACATATTGATCAATAGAATAGAATGAAGGCCCAGAAATAAAACCAATACACTTAGGGTCACTTGATCTTTGAAAAAGACCCCAAAATATACAATGGAAAAAGAAAGCATCTTCAATAAATGGTGCTGTCTAACGGGCTGTCTGTATGTCAATGTCTGTATGTCGATGTCTGTATGTCGAAGAATGAAAATAGACCCATGTTTGTCACTTTATACAAAACTCAAGTCCAAGTGGATCAAGGACCTCAACATAAAAACAGATTCACTGAATCTAATAGAAGAGAAAGTGGGAAAGAGCCTCGAACTCATTGGCACAGGGAGAAATTTCCTAAACAGAACTCCAATGGCTCATGCTCTAAGATCAAGAATTGATAAATGGGATGTCATGAAACTGGAAAGCTTCTGTAAGGCTAAGGACATAATCAAGAAGACAAATCAGCATCCTATAGATTGGGAAAAAATCTTCACTAAGCCCACATCTGACAGAGGGCTAATATCCAAAATATATAAAGAACTCAAGAAGTTAATCACCAAAAAACCCAAACAACTCAATCAAAAAATGGGGTATAGAACTAAATCAAGAATTCACAACTGAGGAATCTCAAATGGCTGAGAAACACCTAAAGAAATGTTCAAAGTCCTTAGTGAACAGAGAAATGCAAATCAAAATGACCCTGAGATTCCATCTTACACCAATCAGAATGGCTAAGAGCAAAAGAGCATGTGGCAGCACATGTTGGCGAGGATGTGGAGAAAGAGGAACACTCCTCCATTGCTGGTGGGATTGAAAACTGGTACAACCACTCTGGAAATCAATCTGGATGTTTCTCAGAAAATTGGAATAGATCTACCTGAAGACCCAGCTATACCACTCTTGAGAATAAACCCAAAAGATGCCCTACCATGCCACCGGGGCACGTGTTCCATTATGTTCATAGTGCCCTTATTTGTGATAGCCAGAAGCTGGAAACAACCTAGATGCCCCAGAACAGAAGAATGGATACTGAAAACGTGATTCATTTACACAATATAATACTATTCAGCTATTGAGAACAAGAATATCCTGAGTTTTGCAAGCAAATGGATGGAACTAGAAAACATCATCCTGAGTGACGTAACTCAGACTCAAAAGGACGTGCATAGTATGTACTCATTAATAAGTGGATACTAGCCAAAAAAACAAAAAAAGTACAGAATACCCAAGATACAATCCACAGAACTCAAAAAGGTCAACAAGCTGAAGTGCCTAAGTGAGGACACCTCAGTACCACTTGGGTGGGAGAAGAAAGCAATCACAAGTGGGAGGGAGGGAGGGACCTGGGAGGGAAAGTGGATGGGGGGAGACTGGGGGGCTGGGGGGGAGAACCTGGTCTGGTATTGGGTGAGGTAAAAGGACTGAAGCCCTGAGGACCAGCAGAAAGGATGGAAACAGGCAACCTCAGGAAATAGGAGGTTGGGAGGGGGGCACTTCAGAATGCACCAGAGACCTGGGAGGTCACAGACACTCAGAACTCAAAGGGAGGGACCTTAGATGAGATGCCCTACAGTGGGGAGAGAGAACTTGTAGAGCCCACCTCCAGCAGAAAGGCACAACATCAAGTGGGGAATAGGTTGCCATTCCACAGTCAAAACTCTGACTCATAATTGTTTCTGTCTGAAAGAACTGCAGGGATGGAAAGGAGAGGAGCCTGAGGAAAAGAAGGTCCAGTGACAGGCCCAAAGTGGTATCTAGCTCAAGGGGAGGTCCCTAGGCCTGACGCTATTACTGAGGCTATGGAGCGCTAACAAAAAAGGAGCTATCATGATTACCCTCCGAAAGACCCAACAAGCAGCTGAAAGAGTCAGATGTAGATATTTGCACCCAACCAATGGACAGAAGCAGCTGACCCCTGTTGTTGAATTAGGGAAGGCTGAAAGAAGCTGAGGAGAAGGGCGATCCTATAGGAGGACCAGCCTACAATTAATCTGGACCCCTGTCTCAATTAATCTTGACAACTGAGATCTCTCAAACACTGGACCACCAAACAGACAGCCTATACCAGCTGATATAAGGCCCCCAACACACATACAGTAGAAGACTTTCAGGTCTGTGTTCATTCAGAGATGATGCACCTAACCCTCAAGAGACTGGAGGCCCCAGGGAGCTTAGAGGTTAGGTGGGGTAGGGGGTGGGGTGGGGACATCCATGTGGAGCCAGGGGGCTGGGGAGGAGGTATGGGATGTGGAACAGTCAGAGGGTAGATGGGGGATGAATAAAATATGGAGTATAAAAAATAAATTATAAAAAAATTAAAAATATTATACAACTATTATTCTCCCTTTTTGATTGTGAACACAATATGACCAGTTTTCTTAATCCTCTGTTGCTGTAATTTTCTCACAATGATGGAGTGTAGCCTGGAATTGTGAGTAAAAATAAACCCTCTCTTTCCTAAGTTGCTTTCATCAGAGTATTTTGACATAGCAATTGGGAATAAAACTATGACACTGCTGAATGATTCATAGTGTCCTTTGACATTGGCATCTTAGAGTCCAAGACTTTAATACATGTTTCTTTGGGAGACACTCATTCAACTCATAACAAGTGGGATCTAATTTTACATTTGATAGATGTGAAGAGTTGGCCATTGAAAATGCCATGGAAGGAGAGTCCCATCTGTGGAACTAATTGACATGAAGCCTTGACAGAAGAAGAGAAATTAACCAAGCAATAGTAGATGAAGCTGCAGAGGATGACGGGACAAAGTGTGCTGGGTACTCAAGACCCAGCAGAAGGATGTTATTCTGCAAGTCAGAGTACAAGTGGTCAGGGGATGAGATATAAATTACTTGGCTTTGCTTAATGTGTAAAACAGTTAATATGTGGGTATGGAGGTTCAGAGGCATGTGACAGAACTGTGATCCTTGGTGGGAAGGGACTCACTTACTGACAATGACAGTATTTTCCACTTGTGGAAATATTACAGAACAGTGAGAGGGTTTCTCCCAGAGGCACCTCGAAGTGTCTGAAGGACAGACTTGTACCCTGCTCATTTGCTTTGAAGGAGCATGCATCAATTTTAAGTGCATGTGCAGGAAAGATCTTGTTTATTGAACATTCCAGACCTGATATTTGCCAAAAGACAGAGATAAATGAGTCACAGAGTTACTTGTGCTTGAGGAGTGCTCTCCTCTGCTCCCGGAGGCTGATTTATGGCAGAACATTACTCTGTGGCTTGTCGGGTACAGCTGGTGAAGACAGTACCAGAGAGATACTGTGCTGGCACAGAAAAAGGAGAATTTTCTCCATGGCCACAGAGTACTTATGACAAGAAGGTAATGAAGAAAGGTCACTAAAGGACCTTCTAACATCTATTTATCTGGACCAAATGGATTTGCCCTGAATTCCATCTCCTTAAAGTCTAGTTTTCTCGGCAGGCGAGAAAATGATAATTTGAGACAGTGACCCATATTATAAAGAGAAATGAGTCCTGAGAGTATGGTGTTATCATTTTTGAATGCAACTTTTCAGTCATGGTCAGAGATATGAAGGGGATTTCTCAGCAGAAAGACTACTTTTTTCACTTTTAAGCATTTTTGACCTGTAAAGGATAATTATGAGAGAACAGTGAGACTGGTTAAGCCATAAATACTATATACTAGTATTACTTGTGCTTTCATGTGGTGTAATTTGTCACATATGCACTTACTATTATATCACTCATACATTTATTAATATAATCAACATTTATTTAGTTTATTTAGTACTTATTGTATGCTAGGCATTGTGTTAGCCTTTGGAAATGATCTCCACCGAAAACAAACTCAGAGTTCTAGGGAGAATGAAAGAAAGCCATCATGTTGATTAGAAAGCTGGTATGCTCTGTATAACACTCAAGGTAAAACAGAGACCAAAGATTGCTATAAATGGATTTCACTTCAATATTAAGAGCAATCTCTCATGTTAACTTGTGACAGAATAACTATTATTAAATAGACCGAAGCAGTAGGCGCTGGGGCTTGGGGGAATTCTTGGTCAGTGAAGTGTTTGCTAAGCATGCATGAGGACCTGAGTTTGGATCCCCACTACACACAAAATTTCATGAAATTTTTTTAGGCCATAAGTACTACTTACAAATTTTTATTTTTATTTTAATGTACCATAAATTATCACATATGAGAAGCAGCATTTGTAATTGCAGTGTTTGGAGATAGGGTAACAGAAAGTTCTCTAGGTCTTGCTGGCCTAGTGTAACCGAATTGTGAGCTATTTGCCCAATGAGCAACTCTGTCCCAAAAAAGTAAGGTGGAGAATAATGAGGAAGATGACTTTGAACCTTGTCTTCATAGGTACTCACATGCATATCACACACACGCATGCACACGCACACACACGCGCACACACACACACAGAGAGAGAGAGAGAGAGAGAGAGAGAGAGAGAGAGACTTGTTAGCAAGAAGAACTCATACATTGTTGGTAGAATGTGAGTTAGGCAACCACAATGGAAAACAGAATAAATTGTCATAAGATTGAACATCTATATGACTATACATCCAAAAGAAGTAAAATAATGTTAAAGAGACATCCGCGATCACATGTTTATTGAAGGGAGATTCATAATAGCCATGACATAGAATTAGATTAGGTGTCCATCAGTGGATGAAAAATGAAGGGAATGTGAAATATATAAACAAGGAAATGCTATTTGGCCATAAGAACAATAAAATTTTGTTATTCATAGCAATGTATATAGAACTGCAGAGTGCTGTGTTACAGGAATTAAGTCAGACACAGAAAGACAGCTTTTCACATAGATGCATGCATAGAATCTAAAAGAATTTAACTCATAGAGGTTCAGTGTTTACCAGAGGGGGAGAAGTTTGTGTGGGCAGGGGCTAGGGAGAGGACGGTTATGGGATCAGGAGTCAGATGTATAGAAAGAATAACTTCTGATATTATAATGGATAGCAAAGTAATTATTATTTACAAAAAATTAATAGTATAGTTTGAAATATCTAGTAGGAGCGTGAGTATTCTTACCACACATGGTAAACATTTAAAGTTATAATTGTGATAATTATCCCAATCTAATCATTAAACTTTGTGTACATGTATCAAAATGTTTATCATAACTCATAAATACAGATACATTTTATATACCAATTACATTTTTGAAAAGAATAATTTTCACACAGTTGACTTGGTCAAAGGTGTGTACTTGTAAGCTCATATACTGGAAACACAAACAGTGTTAGTTGGTGGTATGACTGGCCCTTGGTGTGGGGAACGGCTGCTATAGAAGTGACCAGTGTGAGATTCTGGTGACCACAGGCTTTAGAGATCTGTTATTGATTCTGAGACTTAATTGTATTCAAGCTAACATGGTCCTACAGCAGGGAGGTTCTACTGTATGCCCATCCATGCCCAGGATAGCTTGGTTGAAGCAAGACTCTTTCAGATTCAGGAAGTGGAACTGGATGATGTCAGGCTGACTATGAAATGCTCCTTCATGGCCTTAAATGTTGAATTCATGGATCCATGTTCCCTACTGCAGACACTTTTTGAAAAGGTCTTAAAGTTTTAGGAGGTAGAAGTAGCTGGAGGAAGCAGGACACTGGGGAGCATGTCCTTGGGAGCTGTGGATGGTTAGTCTTCCTTGTCAACTTGATGGGCTTTAGTTACTATGGAAACCTGCCACTGGGTGGTCCCATGAGTTTGCATCCAGGAAAGTGTAGCTGAAGAGGGGAGCCTTTCCTTGAATGTGTGTGAATTTTCATAACTTAAGCAGTTTTTCAACATGGGGGACATCATTTCAGAATCAATAGCAGTTTGTGTGTGTGTGTGTGTGTGTGTGTGTGTGTGTGTGTGTGTGCTTTATGTGTAAATAATGTCTTCATGGTTATAAGTTAGTTTACCCTTTGGTGTAACTGTGAAAAAGACAATAAAAAGGAGTTGGGGAGGGTTCTGAGGGTTCAGTGACTTTCTTAAAATGACAGGGTGACAATCAAGCTTTTGGGGGCTCTGAAAGGCCAGTGCCAGCTCAAGACATTGGCATATTTCCACCTGTCTTCATGCTGCTAGAAACCCAATCTTTCCTTATATATAAAAATGATTTATACTCAGATATTTAAAAAAGTGAATTCATGAAATTCCTAGGCAAATGGATGGAACTAGAAAATATCACACTTTCCTGTGTCAGGAAACCAAATCACAAAAGAATATACATGGTATGCACTCAATGATAAGTGGATATTAGCCCAGAAACTCTGAATACCCAAGATACAGTTCATGAACCACATGAAACTCAAGAAGAAGGAAGACCAAAGTGTGGATACTTTGGTCCTTCTTAGAAGGTGGAATAAAATATCCATGAAAGGAGTTATAGAGACAAAGTGTGGAGGATCAGAGACTGAAGGAATGATCATCCAGAGACTGCCCCACCTAGGGATCCATCCCGCATACAGTTACCAAACCCAGACATTATTATGGATGCTAATGAGTACTTGCTGACAGAAGCCTATTATAGCTGTCTCCTGAGAGACTCTACCAGTGCCTGACAAATACAGAGGTGGATGCTTACAGCCAACCATTGGACTGAGCACAGGGTCCCTAATGGAGGAGCTAAAGAAAGGACCCAAAGAGCTGAAGGGGTTTGCAGTTCCTTAGGATGAACAACAATATGAACTAACTAGTACCCCCCAGAGCTCCCAGGGACTAAACCACCAACCTGAGTACACATGGTGGGACTAATGGCTCCAGCTGCATATGTAGCAGAGGATGGCCTTATCGTTCATCAATGAGAGGAGAGGCCCTTGGTTCTATGAAGGCTCCATGCCCTAGTGTAAGGGAATGCTAGGGACAGGAATCAGGAGTGGGTAGGTTGGTGAGCAGGGGGAGGGGGGAGGGGATAGAGGTTTTTTGGAGGAGAAACCAGGGAAGGGGAGAACATTTGAAATGTAAATAAAGAAAATATCTAATAAAATATTTAGAAAATGATTTATTATGAGTGTCAGCAAAGAGTGTTCATTTATTTCTGACCCCAGAAAAAATTTAGCAGTTGATTAACTAAATTATGTATATGAAGCACCCCTGTCATGTTAACTCTCAGAACACAATGGCAGCTTTTGCAATAAGCTTAAAGGAACCCCTAGAAGTTTCAGTCACTGTTTTGTTCATGACTCCTCTGAACAAGTGGTTATATACCATTTTCCACAAACAATAGAGGCCATGATGTACATGTCACCTAGTTTGTCAATAATAGGTATGGCTAAGGGTAATGAAGTAATTTTTACTCCACCAGCCCAATTTTCTTAATGATAAAATGCCATTCTGAATTGGAAAAGACTTTTAGACAACCTGCAGTCCAACCTAAAAGGAAATCTAAGCCTGAGAGAAAGTAGGGATGTGTTCAAGGCCACATGTGTATGAACTGAGGGCAAAGACTGGGCACTAGGTCTCCTGATTCCCTCTGTGGTACTCCCTGTGCCTTTGCAATGCTGTTGATCTTCTTGGCTGGTCTTCTTGGTCATTGTTTTTTGTTTTTCTTTTTTAAAGAGTTATTTATTTATTTTATGTATATGAGCATACTGTAGCTGTCTTTAGACACACCAGAAGGGGACATCAGATCCCATTACAGATGATTGTGAACCACAATGTGGTTGCTGGGAATTGAACTCAGGACCTCTGCAAGAGTAGCCAGGCTTCTTAATCACTGATCCATCTCTCTAGCCCTTCTTGGTTATTGTTGATGTCTTATCTCCCCCACCAAATGCCACATGTACTTAGTCATTTAAGCATATGTATAACTATTTTCTGTCAATATCAATGAACTATATATTACATTTTAAGAACGTATCCCAGGCCAGGCATGGTAATGCTTACCCATAATTCAAGCTGCCAGAAAAATGAGGCAAAAGAGTTTAGAGTTTGAGGTCATCTTCAGCTGGATCACAGAATCCTGTCTCAAAAAACAAGAACAAATCCAAACCAAAAGAAACAGAAATCATCCATCTTAGAATTACCCAGGTTGCACTTGTGCAGGTAACCAATAGCTCTAATGCATAGTGAAATACCTTTACAGTAAGTGCTTGCCTATCCACATTTCAAGATAGGTCATTAGATAAAATGTCACAAAAAGTTTATCTTAGTATTGCTTGAATCTGAGATGTCCTTTACTGATTTATACTTTGAACATTTGGTCACGAGATAGTAATACTGTTTTAGGAGGCCATGCTGTCATTAGGAACTGGAATCTAGATGGTAGGTAGAAAGGGTCTAGATATGGATCCCTGATGGTTACAGTTAAGTCCTGAGTGCCAGCCTTATTTCCTGCCTCCTGTCCCTGTCTCATGGTTCTAAGTGTCACGAATGGAACTACTTCCACTTTTCCTTCCCCACCATGATGGACAGAAACCCTCCCATGAATTAGCTAAAACTAAGCCCTTCCTCCTTTACAGTGTTCTTTCAGGTATACTGTCACTAAGATGCAAAGGTGACTAAGATATGTCCTCGAAAGCATTTCATGTCAATCACTGGCTAGCTTCCCCTCCCTGGTGGTAATGGCTCATGTGGACTTTCTTGGCCCCAGGAGCATGAGTTAGCAATTCTGTAAAGCTATGCTTATGGACAAAAGAGACTCAGTCAGACAGACTGCTGCTGATAGACTTGTGCTAGAACAAAAACTGGGAAGAAGTCTAAGGTCCCA
The DNA here is from genome assembly GCA_019843815.1 of Montemys delectorum. Taxonomy (NCBI): domain Eukaryota; kingdom Metazoa; phylum Chordata; class Mammalia; order Rodentia; family Muridae; genus Montemys; species Montemys delectorum. The sequence goes on from JADRCD010216986.1 coordinate 19,066, forward strand.
GAAAAAGAACTGAGTACTTGTGGTCCTTTGGGATCTGTTTTGATGTTTCTAAGATAAACTTTGTGAATGGTAGAGTTGCCCTTTCATTGGCCTTCATTTATCTTCCAAAGACAGCTTGAGGCAAGTTAATGGCCATTTCTGCTTTTTATATATGAAATCTTATTTTACATAAGACTGAATCTAAAACATTATTTTTCAATGCTGACTAGTCATCACTTTTTGGTTGACTTGCTTGTTTGCTTGCTTGCTTTGCTTTTTCACCTCCAATTACTGAGACCTTTGTTCTGTGACAGCAAATGAATAGAACAGACAGAGGTTTCTGTTGCTATTTCCCATGAATTAGAACATTTCCTCCTGGAGAGAGAAGAGGCTCATAGCCAACTTTGAAGTAGATGAAATTATCAAGGATTTCAGAAGGTTCCCTTACGGTCCCAAGGCAATAACTACTTGCCTATGAGAGGAGACTCTCTGAGCTGTTGAGTAACCTGCAAATGGGGTAGAAAACTTCAGGGCAGGGGCAGCTTTTGAGTTTCCAGTCACGTTGGGGTGGGATTTTTTGATAATGTAGGCTCCTTTGAGAGATGTATGCTCTTTTAAAGGTAATCCCATCCCGTAAGCCATACTCCATAAGTAACCACAACAGATTCCTTGCTTTACTTAGCTAGAATCTGCTATTGCTGCCCTAGATGGAGTGAACAGATGTTTGTTTCTTCACATCTGTCCTGGAAACATCACTTAACACCAGGCAGGCACTGAGTGAATGAAAATGGCATCCTCCCACCCTTTTGTCTGGAATGAGTGGCGTGAATAATGTCTGAACAAGTTTGGAACACTTATTTCCCTTCTAAGTGTTTTAAATGTAAACTCTTTGTCTCCTATCAGTCTCCCCCAGCATTTTGTAATTCAGTTGCAAAGGACTACTCAATAGGCCAAACATGATCTGTATATCTACCCATGTACTCTATACCCAGCTTTGCATGCTCTGCATATATTTGCCTTCTTTATCATATTCTCAGTAACTTTTCCAGGAAGAGATTTTAATGTAGAGCTCCTTGCTCCCTTCTGGCCTGTGAATGCCTTGATTCAATATTCCTAGTCATAGACAGCAACCTATTACATTGTAGGTTCTTAAATATGCATATCAAATGAATAACTAACACAGCTATTGTTGAGAACCTAGAGTTGAGGTTGAATTTATATTTCCTAATGTATTTTCATATGCCAATTGTTTATGTTATGAGTCATTCAGTTCTGAAATGCTCTGGTTAGGAGGCTCTTTGTCTCCTTTCACAGAAGACAGGCCTGTCTTTGTATTATAACCAATTGTAGTTGTCAATTTTTACTATCATTGGAAATTATTATTATTTCATTATTATTAAAAAGGAATTGGTGACATCTTTCTGGTTCTAAATTTAGTTCTATTCAATAGCATAAAGTTATCTCTTCAAAGAAGCCCCTATGCCTTTAACCCAACATGCTAATGGGCATAGCTCATGTGTATCCACACTGTGGCTTGAACACCTACCCGTATACCCATGCCTGCTGCAGGGGTCTAGCTCATCTGGATTTTCTTCCTCTGTCACATGGCTGGTAGGATACCTTCACTAGCTAGAGAGCCAAGACAGAATCTGTTTTCTTACAACCTTCTACTTATTCAGTATCTTAGGGAATGAGCCTGGGATTCATTCTAAAGTCTCCCTTCTCCTGATTAGCCATGTGTAACTGCTCCCCAGGTCTTTCTGATGTCATTCCAGAGACAATGTTTTGTTGTTTTGTTTTGTTTAATTTGGGACCTGGCTTCTTTTTGTAGCTCCTAAAGGCCAAGATCAATCTGCACTTGGAGCTGCTTCTTACTTTTCCAATAAAGAGACTTAGAAAGGTTTAAAAAAAAAACTGTGCCTCTTTCTTGGATTCACATCTAATTTCAAAAAAGATAATTATGTCTTCCATCTTCAGTTATGATTCTATTTTGGAAGCTTCTTCTAATTAAAAGAAAGCCAATAAACTTCTGGTGCTTTTGAATCTGAGTCATTCATGCAGCAAAAATCAGCAGAGTTGCACAGATACATTTAAGACACGGGAATCAGGTGTCCATGGCCTTCAGGTATTACCATGTTGGCTCTGCACACAGCTTTCTCAGATCACCACAGACAGGTGAAATTCATAGCATTTGGGGTTAGTTTTTCCCCACATTTCTCTCTCACTACATACTTTATATTATTGTTATTTTAACCTCCTATATATTTGCTAGCATTTTTTCTTTTAAATTGTGTGTGTGTGTTCATGCATATATGTACATGTGTAGTATTCATGAATGTTTATGTGGGTGATTATCATATATGTATGGTCATGTGGAGAGCAGAGGTCTCCTTCAGGTGTCTTTCTCAATTGCTTTTCATCTTATTTTTTGAAGTCTCTCACTGAACCTGGCGTATACTGGTCCTGGTGCATGGCCTAGCCATCTTCCATGAGCTCCAGCCATCTTCATGTCTCTGCTTCCCCAGTGCTGGGGTTATAGATGAGCACTTGCCTGGATTTCTGTGGCTACTGATAGGCCTTCATGCTTTTCTGACAAACACTTTATTAGGTGCTCAAAAATAGTTGTGGACTATATTAATTTCTCATGTAAAGACCAAGCACTGTGGCATCCTTTAGTCCCAACTACCCCTGCTCCCTATGTACCTTCTTAACGAAGTCTCCTGATCTCTCAAGGTTTACTCAGATTCCATTTCTTCATAAGAAGTGGCCCACTGTGGCCCTCAGACTCCTGTGACATTTAAAAGGTGGATTCTGAAAAGTATAGCTATGTTTAATATGCCATGTATGGTATATAGAATTTTCATAAATGTCTTATGACAGATACAAACTGTTGAGGAAACATCTGGACTATGATTTGGATGTAATGTCATCACAAATGACTCATCCTCTATTCTGCCCTTTCCTTGGGTAGCATTATTATTTTCAATTACTTGGTCTAGAACTTTATAATTTTCTTCTTTGGGCTTTTTGTTTTAGTTCTGGAGAAAAACCAAAGCCATATCAGGTGAATGCCACCTTATCAAGAGAGTGGAAGATGGGAGCGAGATGGATGGAGGCTTGTTTGAAGGACACAGCGTCTATTCCTTCCTCTCTCATGCTCATTTTTATTCCTGCATCAAATTGAACACTTGGGCCATATGTTCTTTGTCCCCAGCAAAATTTTCATGCATTTTAATGTTGTTTCTTTGGCTTGCACCCAGGGATATTATACATAATGGCTTTATGAAAACTATTACTGTAGAGACATCTTTGAGGTAGTATGGACGAGGTCACTCCATTCTTTCTAGATGAGTCCTGGATAAGACAACTTTTAAAAAAAGGTAACATCCAGGGAAGGTCTTGATTTCTCTAGGGATCTGGGGATACATTTTCTGGTTTAGTAGCAAGCCTGACTCTGTTTTCCTTTTTGAACTGACAATATATTACCATGTAGTTTACAAGGTGCATTCGTGCCTTTCTTTAGTCTCTGTTCTTAGATCAGAGTCAAAGATCAGGATGAAGCAGATCAACCATGAAAGCCCCTGTGGTCACACAAGCGAAGATGTAGGCATCACAGGGAGACACCCCTGTGGATATTTTTAGCACCAAATAGAGGAAATGAGGACTAGGTAGTGGAGGAGGGCTGATGTTCTTGATTGTTTCATTTTCTGGGAGCCTCACAAAACCACCTTCTTTGTGGATATTACCTGGGAAGACGTTACCGTTTACCCTATCTGACTCATCCATCCATCCATCCATCCATCCATCCATCCATCCATCCATCCATCCATCTGCCCATCTGTCAACTTGTCTGTATGTCTGCCATTCATCTATCTATCAGTTATTCCTGTCCTGGACTCGACTGTTTCCCATTCTCCTTCTCTCCTCAGTTTATTTATAATAATTTCAGGCATCTCTCCTTCATGCTGTTGCCTTTTGTGTTCAAAGAAGAGTAGAGCACTATTTGCAGCAGAAATTCTCAAACCTGGCTGCAGATTAGAATCATCTACAAATGCCAGTGCCCTAGCTTTATCCATTATCAAAGGATCTAGTCTCAGCTAATTTTAAAATTCCTTTAATTTCTAAAACTCTTTTGATGTATCTGACACACAGTTATATTTGAGAATAAGAAGGTTTCAAATATTCCTGGAGGTCTTTCAAGTGCAGATATGAATTGAGTCAGAGTGGGTTAACACCTGCAAGACTATATTTCTGAGAACTTTCTATAAGACCTGATGTTCCTTGCTCCCATATCACATTCTGAGTATCCAGTGTGGACAAGCACCCAACCCCCAGAGGTCAAACAGGGTGACAAAATCCAAGTGGAGATGCACTACTGGACCTGAAGATTCACTGGTCACCAGAAGCATATGCTACTCAGGTCAGAAGACCAGAGAGGAAACAGAAAGATAGGTAAAAAGATCCAAAACATCTATGTAGAGGAGAGAGTTTCGGATTCTTTAGGCAGAGGGGTAACATGTTTTAATATCACCTGTGTTCTGTGATCTGTGGTCTGTGTTCTGTTTCTCTGTACTATTGGCAAAGTTAAGTCACGTGTGAAGCCCAGAGAGAGTACCAGGTGCATGATAGAGTTAACCATACTAATTAATCTATCTGTCCTCTAAGGAGGTGACATCTTCATCCTGGATACTGTTCATGCCAGTCATCTGTGTTAAGCATCTATTGTATTTATTGTGTGGTAGACCTATATGCTTTTAACTCTTGCCCTAGTTAGGGTTAACTGCCAACTTGGTACAGTCTAGAGTCACCCGTGAAGGTAGTCTTTATTGAGGGACTACCCAGATAAGATTGGCCCTTGGACATGTCTGTGGATTGTCTTGATTCTTAATTGAGGTAAGAGGGTCATGCCCACTATGGGCAGTACTAGTTCCTGGGAAAATGGCCTGGGTCCATATAAGAAGGCTAGCAAAGCATGGTCTCACAAAAGAGTCAGCAAGTAACCTTCTTGCATAGTTTCTGCTTCAAGCTACTATTTTTGAGCTTGTGCCCTCACTTCCCTAGTGATGGAGTACAACCTGTAACTGAAAGAAGCCCTTTCCTTTCTTAGGTTGCTTTTGATCATAGCAATAGAAGGAAACTTGATGAGCATCTATGGTATTGTGTGTGAACACACATAGTTTTGGTCAGTGACTAGATAATAAGTATCTTTGGGGGTGGGATTGCCAATGCTATCATTTATTGCTCAGAATGGGGTGGTAGGTTAATGGGGCATGGTTCCACTGCTGCCTCTGCTTGTCAGTACATTCATGGAGACAGCGGGGACTCAGCCTCACTCCATGAATCTTTTCCATTTGGTACTTAAATCATCTTAAGTGTTGAATTAATGAATAAGTAGGGAACTTGTATTCCCTGTAGGCATGAAAAGCAGGGGCAACTTATGTTGGTTCCACAATTTGGCCTATGACAATGATTCTGCTTGAGAAGATATCATACAAAGAACAGTCCCCTGGAGTACCACACTGACACTGAAGCTCCTGTGGCTTTCCAAATGCTACCTGAATGACCTGGCTTTGCACTCTTGCCCAGGATGCAGCCTCAGCTCTCACCCGGACACCAGTTCTCATCTCTGCAGGCTCAGCTCAGCTCTCTTCCTGTGCACAGGAGGCTTACTCATTCCCTTCTCCAGACCTGCCTCTATGCCTCTGGAGTTCCACAGGGACCTCCCATCATAGACTGGTTCTACTCTACTGCCTGTGTCTTTTTTATCTTTCTGTTAAAGCACTCAACATGATACCCAGCACAGGAGTTTAGCGAACTTCTGTTCAATGAACAAAATGAATGAATGCATGAATGAATGTGGAAGCACCATTAACCATAATCTTTCTTCCTTTGTGCATGCTGATTGTCATCCAAAAAGCAATAATCAAGACAGAGTATTGCTGGATACCACCGTGACATATCCAGGGTGCCGAATCTGACTTTCCTGTGCAATTCAAAGCTATTAGCAGAAGTAATGTACCACAGTGGGGTTTTCTGCTGTTTCTCAGCATCCAACCTGAGTCTGGAAGGTGGCAGGCTGCCACACAGTAGATGGGGAGCCGCATGTTAAACCCAGCGGGAAACACTCACAGTCCCTGCTTCTCTACCTATACATCCTGCTGCAGGTGCTCTTAGAAACCTTTACTGTTTGCCAAAGGATACTGAGGTTGCCTTGGTGAATTGGAGAGCCCAAGGTGCCCTGTCAGCTTCTGTCAGGTGCCAATGGTTTCAGGTTGACTCTGTGCTCATGAGTAACGCTTTTGTCTTGCAGAAGAAATGACGTTTGCTATTATGTGATTCAAGCTTACTTGCTAATTATCATATTTTTAGCTGATACATAACATCCATTTTTAGAATGTTCAGCAAAAAAGATTGTCAAGTCTTTGAAGATGTGTCTAGGGAAAAAAACTCAGGAGAGTCATTTAAGAATTTTCTTTTACTTTTTGTCTTTTTTTTTTTTTTTGTAAACTGTGAGATAGGAAGAAAATGCAACTTATTTAAAACAGTGATTTAGCTTCTCTCTCTCTCTCTCTCTCTCTCTCTCTCTGTGTGTGTGTGTGTGTGTGTGTGTGTGTGTGGTGTGTGTGTGTGTGTGTGTGTGTGTGTGTGTGTGTGGTGTGTGTGTGTGTGTGTGTGTGTGTGTGTGTGTGTGTGGAGGGGAGAGAGACAGACCAACAGAGGTAGAGATAGAAAGACAGACCAACAGAGACAGATACAGAGAGAAAGACAGAGACACAGAAAGTGAAAGAGAAAGATAGACACAGAGAGACAGACACACAGAGAAAGATAGGCAGACAGTGACAGACACACAGAGAGATACACACAGAGGGAGATACAGACTGACACAGACACAGAGAATCAGAAACAGACAGACAGACAGACAGACACACACACACACACACACACACACACACACACACACACACACACAGAGAGAGAGAGAGACAGAGACAGGAACAAAGAGAGACAGAGACACAGAGAGACATTAGGATACATTAAGACAGAATTTTCCATCCAGGGACAGTGATGACTGGGGACTCTCTCTCTAGTCATGTGACCCCATGCCAAGGACAAGACTGCTACAATCTAAACAACTCTAAGTTGAAATTAGATCTTCTTTCTGAGGGCATTGGGAGGTGGAAGCTAGAGGTAATAAGATTTCTGTAAGGGTGGAGCCCTTGCAAACAGTGTTTGTGCCCTTGTAGGAAGATGCCAGGAAGCTAATGTTTTTCTTTACATTGTATGAGGAGGCAGCAGAAGCTGAAGTCTCGAGCTTGGAACAGAACCCTCACCAGACCCCAGCCAGACTGGCACCTTGACCCCTGACCTCTGTCTCCAGAGGATGAGACATGAGTTTCTGATATCCAAAAGTCGCACAACAGCAGTAGCTAATAGCAGCCCATGCTTGTGCATAAGGGATGTGCCCAGCTGTATATGTCCACACATTTTAATATCACAATTCAACTTCTGCTTTAAATGAGATCTTTGTTAAGAGAGAATAAATAAAACTGCTTATATTTTCTCCTTTGGATTGTGTTGTGTTTTGTTCTTTTAGGATTTAAAAGTACTGTCTGAGCTTGGTCAAGACTTCCTATGTGTTCTAACTTCATGTTGGTTGCTGTGATGAAACACCATGACCGAAACCAAGACGAGAGAAGGTTTACTTACTTACCATACACTTCCTGGTCACAGTCTATCACTGAGGTCAGGGCAGGCACTCAAGCAAGAACTTGAAGAAATCACGGAGGATGGCTATATGCTGGCTCATTGCAAGGCTCGAGTGTACCTAGCTTTCTTATCAGTATCAGAGTTCAATCTCTGCTGTAAATGAGATCAATGATAGCATAGGAATCTAATGGGCTACCTGCTTAGGAACTGATGCTGCCCATAGTGGGCTGGGCCCTCCTACATAAATTAATAATCAAGACAGTCTTCCACAGACATGCCTGCAGGCCAATCTGGTTAAGATGCTCTTCTCAGGTGACTCGAGAACAGTGGTTCTCAACTTTCCTAATACTAAAACCCTCTAATATGGCTCCTCATGTTGTGGTGCCCTGCCCCCCAACTATAAAGCTATTTTTGTTGCTATTTCATAACTGTAATTCTGCTACTGTTATGAATCATAAGGTAAATATCTGATATACAGGATATCTGATACGTAACCCCTGTGAAAGGATCATTCAACCCCCAAAGGGGTTATGACCCACAAGTTGAGAACCACTGTTCTAGACTGTTGGCTTTTACAGTTAAAGCTGACTTAGGGCACTTTAATATTCCCTGGAATAAAAGTGCAAAGTCTTCAGTTTACCTTTTATTATTTATAAGACAGAACAGGTGGTGGTGGTGGTGGTGGTGGTGGTGGTGGTGGTGGTGGTGGTAGAAGGCTTGTGCAGCTAGAGAAAACTGTGGAGTAAACCCCATGTTTGGCATGGAGCTGTCCAAAATCATATTATTAACTTTTGCTAAGGGTTCTTTATGTTGTGATTTTGGAGGCCTCTTTCCTTAGTAGTCCTACCAAATAAACACAGAAATCTGGATTTGACAGCTGCTGACATGTTCATAACTATGCCATATTCTCCAAATGTCCTAATCACTTTGGTACAGAGATGTGCATACTAGTTCACACTTTGGCTAACGTGGGTAAGTTCTTGCTCTAAATACAGTTGTCAGTGCGTTCTTCATGCTTTTGCAGACCTTAGAGTTAGGATGAGAACAGAGCCCAGAGCAGGTAATGAGAATGGAAACTGATCTAGGTAACAGAGTCATGAGAATTTTTAGAAACTTGAGATTCTCTTGAAACATTTCATAGAGAAACAAAATTTCTCAGAACACCTTTAAATTAAGTAACAGACCAGAGCATAGGACCAAGTAAGAGGCTGATCTGCCTAGTCAAGCCTGAGAGATATTGCTGTTTCTGCCATTAGGAGATCACAGGATGGAGGAAGGGCTCAAGAAAGGAGTGGGTAAAAGTTGGGGAGAAAGGAGGGCTCATAAGAACTGCATGACTAGTTACAAACACTGAGTATGCCTCTGATGTGTGTAATCAATGATGGAGCAGGTATTTTTTCCTCACTTTTGCTGGGGAGCAAGAAGCAAAGCTGTGTGCATCAGTCTCTCACACTCTCCAAATTATTTCTGTTAATGTCAGCAACAGGGTTATGATGCTGCTAAATCAAATGGTTGATTATCCAAAAACCACTGGATCTGCTCAACAGTAGCTATAGACAGTTTGCTTAGGACTCTTTCTTTGACATAATTGCTGTACTGGATTCATCCTCTGATCTTCATTCTCCTTCCTGTCATCTCTCTACAGCCTTTCCTCATCTCTTGAACACTGGGCAGTGTGTGACCTTAGGCTCAGTCCTTGGATCTTTCCTGATATCTGCCTACACTCCTTTCTGAGCTAGTCTTGTTGAGTATTAAGAAATGAATCGTCATCTGTACACAAGAATTTCCCAAGTTTTTTTTCCCACCGAATGCTGTCCTTGTCATCCCCATCATGTGGCTAACCACAAACCTAAGGTGAATAAAGCCAGACTTGGTCTTCTGCTACTCTTCATTGCTTTATATATCTCAGAAAATGACAACTCCACTCTTTGTAACTGTCAGGTTAATCATTTGGTAGTTAATCCCCTCTCCTGTAAGTATAGGGTTTCTCCTCCTTGTGCATCCTGTAGCCAGTCTGGTTCTCTAAGACCACATCCCCTAGCTTCTGAATGAGTCTCAATACTGTCAAGATAGCAGCCAGGCCAAGCTGCTCTTCTCTCTTCTCTTTCATCTAACTGATAGATTCTTTCCTATCCTTGTGCCTTGTCATCCATGCTTAACTGTGTTGTCATGGTGATCAAAAAGTGAGTTAAATCTTATCTCTCCCCTGTTTATCCTAGGTGACAATTTTCTTAGTGTCATCCACCTCAGAGCCCTTTTGGAGTCCTAAGCTCTACTGTCCCTTCTACCATTCTTTCTACCTGGCTCCTCTCTCTCTCCCTGACCTTCTTGCTACTAGTACTTCAATATCCTGAGCATCCACTATCACTTCCAGAAGTCTTTCCTCCAATGCCTGGGTGAGTGCTACCCAACAATTGCTCTCCCTAGACTCCTTCCATGACCTGCTTGCCCAACAGTGCTTTTTACTTCTGCCAAAAGCAAGCAGCTTGTGGAAATAGACTATGCAGTGTCTATCTGTCTGTCTGTCTGTCTGTCTGTCTGTCTGTCTGTCTGTCTGTCTGT
>JADRCD010216987.1:0-19709 GCA_019843815.1 Montemys delectorum
TTTTTTGGAAGTACGTTTTCTGTGTGGCTATCTTTTTCACTCCTATTGTTGGAATAGTAGCCCGTCATTGGAGGTGGAAAAAAAAATGGCCGATGTGTTTATAAGAATACTTTGTAAGTCGAATCAGTAAGGAAACTGCCCCCCCCCCCCCCCAAAAAAAACTATGTTTGAAACGTAGATGGACGTTTTGTGTGTTTGCACGAAGTCAGATTTTGTAAACAAAAACAAACAAAAAATAATAAAATGAGGACCGGAGAGATGTGAAATGAGTACGAACCCTTGTTGCTTTTCTAGAGGGCCCCAATTTGTTTCACAGCATCCCATGGCCACTCCAGGGGATCTGACGCCCTCTTCTGGCCTCGGTAGGCACCAGACACTAAAGTGGTGCACAAGCATATATACAAACAAAACACTGGTACACATAAATTAAGTACTATTAGGGTGCCATTAGCCACCTTCTATCAAATAGCTGTATGTCTATAGAAATCAGGCTGATGGCAAAGCTTTTATTCCAGTCTTAGTTACTAGCACAACACATTTCATACGTAGAGAATGGGTACAAAAAGGGGGGGAGGGTATTAGAATGACTTATAGCAACAATGGCTGGCTATGGACAGAAAGTCCAAGAATTCAGTAATTGCTCAGTCCGGGTTGGATGTTTCAGTGGATCTTCAAGATACCCTGGAATTCTAAAGGAGTAGGTGTAGAGGGAGGTGTTGTATCCCTAACTGGTTCTTGATTATGTCAATGAAAAAGGGGGAAGCCAATTGCTGGGCAAAAGAAAAACAGTGGGACTTCCAAATCCCAGGAGAAGAGAAGGGATGCAGGGAAAGAGGAATTTGGACCAGGATTTGGACCGAGGAGGAAGCTGCAGTCACGTAGGTCTTGGGGCACTTAGAATTTGTAGTCTCTGCTTCGAGTGAGTGGGGACTGAGAAGGTTGAAGGGAGCTGGCTGGATAGGATTGGGGCAGGAAATTCTTCACCTAGCCATTGAGTTATCTGGCTAGTTTTAAAATAAGAAAACTGTCTAGTGTTTTCTGTCCGTGGAGTTAAGCTGGGCAGGAGGAGAAAGAGGGCAGCCAGGGCAGTTGGTGGTGGTTTGGCGAAGCTAGCCTGGGGTCGCTGGGGGAGCAATCGCAGCTCCTGAGAAAAATGGCCAGCTGGTCTTTGGCAGAGCTGAGTGAGACTGGTGGCAGCAGATCCCAGAGCTAAACCAGGAGAGGTTGAAGTGCAGGCTGTGGCACCAGGAAAGGATGGAGTGCAGACTGTGGCGCCAGGAGAGGAGGTGATTGCCCAAAATAAGTAGGCTGTAATGCAAGTAAAGGAATGGAATTTCTAGGAAGGTGAGGGCATGTATAAACCCATCTGCCTGAGCTTCGTGGCAGTGATGCACACCTTTAATCCCAGCACTCACTCAGGAGGCAGAGGCAGGTGGATCTCCAAATATGAGGCCAATCCAGGACAGCCAGGACTTCACAGAGAAACCCTGTCTCAAAAAACCAAAAGGTAAAAATAAATAATAAAATAAATTAAAAACATCGATCTGTCTCACAAGATAAAATGTGTTGTCATTCTGCTTCTGCATTTGTACTCAAGATGGAGCCGATCAGGGCAAGGCGTGACCTGATCAGAACAGAAACTGTCCCACATTGAGAGCGCTCCAAAGATCAATGACAGTAGTAGCCTAATTTTCAAGTGTGAACAATACTTCAATTCTTGCCTCTCACAAACCTGCCTTCCCATTTTGATTAAGTCTCTTCTCTACAGCTCTAAACTTTTTGCAGGTATTCCTCATTAACGTAGCCAACATTGCTGATTACCTTTCCAGATTAATCTTCCCAAGAAGCAACATTAGAATGATTTTGATTACTGCATCCTTAAAACTCCTTTTTGGCTGCTAGTTGCAGTAGCAATGGGGACATAATCAGGTTAAGATGTGACATTTCACTTTGCCTCAGAGAAGAATTTCGGGATGAGCCAGTACATAACAGAATGGGAGCTTATTAGGAAGAAGTTTCATACACATTTCATCATAGGGTCAAAAGGGAGGGCAAGACTTAGGAAAGGTAGTATGAAGTATTGGAAATAACATAATAACAAGCTCAAGAAACTAGTGAAAAGAAGCAGTTGCCAATATACAATTATACTGGCTAAGAGAAAAGGCCAAAAAATGACCACTGGAGTACTGATTTGGCACAATGCAGTAGGTTTTAAAATCATGAAAAACTCCTATTTTCCTATAACCCTGAACTTTCACTCCCCCCAAAATTCCCCATCTCATTGGCCTGGAACACAAAGCCTCATCCAGTGAACAGTTTGAGGCTTAGACTGCACAAACTTTTCTAAGAGACTTCATCCTAGCCAGCCATAAGTATGGCAGGAAAGTCCTGCTGAAAATGGACTGTAACAATCTGTTTCTTACAGTAGTGTAATTATGAGTGCCATGCACCAGGGCCAGGAAAGGAAGGCTGTCACTGGATGCTGGGAGGCTGAAGAGGATTCAAAAAGTTGCAGGTGGATAGAACATGACTTATTTACCAGTATACAGGGCTCTAGGCATCAAGCACTCAGCCATGCAACAGTATACATGGCCCAAGCACAGGCCAACACACACACACATGACACACACATGCAGAGACATACAGGCAGGCTAGCCTAGGCAAAAGCCAATGCTTAGACATCACAACAATATTAATATAGAATCACATACACAAAATGGCATTCTGCCAGGAATAGTTATGACAGATTACATCACTGAACCACTGTTTACCTTTGGGTTCCCCATACATCCAATGTGACTCATCTTGTGCTGACTCATTACCACCCACACCTCATACCCCTTCCAAAGTCTAGCATTAGCCATTTCAGCCCTTGCCAAATATGTCTATCAGTACTATGTTGTCTAAACACAAACTGGCCTGTACAGTCCTTTCCATTCTTAACACATAGACAAGAGCAAAAGTTTAGGCTCTTTTTTTTCAAGGTAGGGTTTCTCTGTGTAGCCCTGGCTGTCCTGGAACTCACTCTGTAGACCAGGCTGGCCTTAGAATCATAGAGATCCACCTGCCTCTGCCTCCCACGTACTGGGATTAGAGGTGTGCATCACCATTGCTTAGGCTTTTTAAGAAAGTCACAATTCAGAGTCTTCACAGAAGTCCCCACTTCATCTTTCTTGAAGCTTCACCTCAAGAGCTTCCTAAGGAACTTTTTCATCTTTGAAAACTGAGATCATAGGGTATTTTCTGATATACATTGAATGGGATCACAGCTGATAAGATAAAACCCTAGGTCATCTAGCTTTTAGGGGAAGTTCAAAAACTGTTTACCATTAACAAAAGATTAAACTTGTTTGTGAGATATCTGGAAATCCCCAGGAAAGATGTATGCCCATACTTGAAGGTCACATGCCCTTAGGCCTTGAGTATAGCTCATTCATACTTTACATTCCTAATCTGAAAATGGCTATTTGGGAGCCAGGCGGTGGTGGTGCATGCCCTTAATCCCAGCACTTGGGAGGCAGAGGCAGGCGGATTTCTGAGTTCCAAGGCTAGCCTGGCCTACAGAGTGAGTTCCAGGACAGCCAGGACTATACAGAGAAACCCTGTCTCGGGAAAAAAAAAAAAAAAAAAAAAGCTATTTGGGGAAGGAGGAGGGGCTTCAGGACAGTTTCTTTGTTGTTGCTTTGTGGTTTGTTTTTTGGTGATTTTTTTTTCTTGCCCTGGCTGTCCTGGAACTCTCTCTGTAGACCAGACTGGCCTTGAACTCTGCCTGCCTCTGCCTCCTAAATGCATGGGATTAACGACCTGAAAAAGTCATTATATAAAGGAAATGTATTTATGTTGACAGCTTTCACAGAAAATGTTGTTAAATTTGTGGAATTTTTGATTCTCAGTTGGTGAGAAACTTCAGCAGACTTTTGCCTCCCACACCCCATATCTGGCTTCACTAGAATACTGACCGGTCTCAGCTCTCTTGACTCACTCCCCACACCTTCCTATTGTTTCTAAGAGCTTTGCTTCCACTGACGACTAATGCTTCGTACCTCTTTTACGTGCTGTGTGTTCAACTCTGGGGACACTCATAGTACTCACTCTCCTTATTTGAGATCATGCTGGACACCTTCTTATTGGTTGTAATGGATACCATTTTGCAGCTTCCATCCCACAATATGTTGGTCTTTGCCCATGCAGTTTGGGGGCAGAATTAGTGTTATCCTCCTAAAACAGCTCCACATTAGTCCTAACATGCCGTTTTAGGGTTAAAAACCTGGGCTCCAGCAGGTCCTAACAAAGTAGGCTTTGTAGGGGGAGGAGCTGATGATATGCCAATAAGGACCACAGAAGCTAATCAGTGGGTGAAAATATAGAGGTAGGATTTCCGAGTCCCAGGAGGAAGAGGAGGAGACGAGATAGAGAGAGGGGCTTTTCGGTCAGGCTTTGTAGGAAGAAGCACAGACACCAGAAGCACTGCCCCAGTTAGAACTGATGGTGGCCTTCACCACCAGATAAATGCTAGTATAGAATAGCTGATGAGTTTAGGACAATAGATTCCGAGCCCAACAGTTGTATCATCTGGCTGGTTTTGAAATATTAAGATTGTCTGGTGTTTTCCATCCCAGACGATTCAGGTGGGCGAGAGAGAGGGCAGAGCTCAGGTGTGGTGGTTAGAGGTCAGTGAAGCCAGCCACAGGGGTAGATCGTCGGTGTAGAACATCACTGCTCCCTGCATTTATGGGAAAAGCGTTAGCTAGCTGGCTGGCAGCTGCTTTTCCCAGAGCCTAACTAGAGCAAGCATTTTTTCATAAAAGTACACGCTACAAGTCTGAGCTACCCACCTTAGTCTGATAGGTAATGAAGAAAACCCTAGAAAGATTTTTGTGTGGCCATATTGGAAAGAGGAACAGATAAAGGTGTCTAATGACATTCCCCCCACACACACACACACATACACACACACAAAATCCATCTTTGTTGTACTGAAATGAGCTTTAAACTCTTAAATAAAGGAAGAACTGTGGCAAAGGACAAGGAGTATACAGAATTAAGCAGTCCTAGGTGATAGTGAGAGGACTGAGACAGGCTGACTCCATGACAGGCTTCAAACTGGCAGTTCAGGAGACTAGTCCTAGGTCACTGTTTCGCAGAACTGAGCAAGTCCAGGAAAGTCAGTTACTAAAAAATCCCCAGGCCTCAGGCAGTGCATCAGAAGCTGCCTCGCCACTTGGCCTGAAGCAAAGGTAGTAAGTCTGCAACAGTTTCTAGGCTTCCCCAGCAACAGTTTCTAGTCCCCACACCCAAGCAAAGGTTCTGGAATGTCCCTAGAGATAGTGTAGTACCAGGAAGTTTTCATGAACACCAAAAGACCAATCAAGAGCTGATCAGATACAATCCTACTAAGGTCTTTATTCACAAGCTTGAGCTTGGGCTTAATTCACCACTGACCTGCAGGGACGGTTTTGTCTAAGAAGCCCTGATCTCTCATCAAGAAAAGGTTTTATAGAAAATGGCAGGCAAGAGGTGAGTGTTTCTAGCCTGGCAAGCATCTAATTGGGGAGGGCTACTGTGACCTTTAACATAATTGGCTAGTGCTGGGAGTCAAACCAAAAACTTAACATCTGCTTTCCTCTTGATTGGTAGTTGTTAGGAAGTGAAGTATCAGGGGCAGACTTGTAACCTGGAGGTGTAGATTTGTTGGGGGAGTAAACCTGTAAACTGGTGCTAGACACAGGTTTTGTTGGGGGTTAGGGGGAGGTAACCTGGAGACACAGGTCTTGGTAGGGGGTAGCTTGGAAACTGGTGCTAGGTACCAGCCTGTTAGTTAACTTGAGTTCAACCTTAGGTCAGATTCTCTAAGATGGAGTCTGAACCCCAAAAATCTGGTCTCTCAATAAAGCCAGTCAATTAAGATAAAGGTCACCTATTCCTTCCTTGAATTATTCTAATGCACTTTAATTGGGCCTATGATCTCACCTGGGTATCTCCATCTTGGTAAATGGTAGGCCCCAGCATGCTGTGCCCCGGGCCAAGCCAGTTGAGGGTCCCTCAACACACAGGAGAAATTGGGGTCCCAGTAATCAGGCAGGCAAGAAGTTGGCGAGACTGACACACAGATGTGAACACAAGAGAGTGTTGAATCTGAGTGTATTTTCTCAAAATAGGCATTAGGCTTAAATGGTCATTACAGAAGGCAAAAGGAGTTAGATAATACACCAGTCAAGGTACATCAAGGTCATCTGAAGCACAATGATTCTATAGAAAAGTATATACATTTAAATTTACAGGAACTAAACAGTGGTTACAACTGAAAGAAAGTCAGCTTTATCTAAGGTTATCTTAATCTTAGAAGCCAGGTACAAATAGTTTCTATTCAGTCTATTGTATAGCCTACAACCAGCTGGTCCTTAGTAAACGCCCAACTATGCTAATCTTCTGGACTAGCAGAGATATGCTCCAGGGATCCCATTGTTGCTAACCTTACCTAAAACAAATAATGATGATGATAATAATAACAATAACAACAACAACAATAATCATCATCATCATCATCATCTAATTCCTGGGAGTGACTCAGCTGCAATTCTAATATGGTCTGTCATGGACTGTAATGAGAATTCTTAAACTTCAGTGCCCGACCTCCTTCACTATCTCCCTAACAATGCTGGAGGCAATTAGTCTGAATGGGTAACATTCTTTATGAAATTCCAGGCTGAGGTTCGGCTCAGCATAGACTAGGGTATTGGAACATTGGTGAAGGTCAGAAAGCAATGTCCAATTTAGCTTAACTATTAGCAAATCATTCCTTGTGGGCACCACTATACCTAACACAGAAAGAAAGCATGAGAGACCCTCCATGGCTATCACAAGGACAAATCTGGACCACTTCCAAGTTAGGGAAATGCCAAAAGATTCCAGGAGACTATCTTCTTTGAAACTTTACACCTCCTGGGACTGCTGTCACACAGACTCGACTGGAGTGGGTGTGGCAATGCTGGACTTCTGCAGAATAAAATGTTCTTTGCTTTTGCATACTATTTGAGTCCAGGGTTTCATTCTAGGGGAGGTGGGGCACTTGCGATTATGCAGGAAAGAAGAGAAAAGAGGAGAAGAGAGGAGGGGAGGGGAGGGGAGAGGAGAGGCCAAAATGTCTGGATTATATAGAGAAGAACCTCTGGGGGAAAGGCAGCCCAACCCCTGGGGTGGAAAGTTTAGGGTTTGGGGGCAGGGTATGCCAGATAGGGACTGAAGGATGCTGGGAGAACCTGGAGACCAGGTCTGCTTTGTGCCTCAGTCCCTGTCTGAAACCTAACACTAGGTGGTCTTACTGGTTCTTGTTCCATTGTACCTCAGTGGTTCTCAACCTTCCTAATGCTATGGCTGTTTAATTCAGTTCCTCAGGTTGTAGTGACCCCCCCCAGCCATAAAATTGTTTTCCTTGCTACTTCACAACTGTAAATTTGCTATTGTTATGAATCGTAATGTAAATATCTGATGTGAAGGATATCTGATGTGTGAGCCTCAAAGGGACCCAGGGTTTGAGAACTGCTGTCTAGCTCCAGCCAGGTGGTCTGAGGAACATTGCTTTCAAGGGAAAGCTGGTTTTTTGTTTTATTTTACTTTTTTTTTTTTTCTTCAGGAGATGCTTACTTCAGTTTCAGGATGCTGCTTCACCCTCCAGACTGCAGGTCCTCCTGCAGGACAAAGTGGTCCATCCAATGAGGCTTTCTTCTCCCCAGAATTCAAGGAAAATGGTTTACCCTCTCTGCCTTCAGCCTGAAGGAGAATAAGAAACATTAAACATTGGGGGTTATCTGTTTCTGGTAAACACTATAAAACTTTTCAAATTCAAATATCTTCATCTCCCCTACCTAGTAAACCCTTTATGCAAATGTTTGAATTCTTTCCCACCTGTTAAAACCTTTGTTTACACTAGGGACCTATAGCATTCTCCTAACTGGAGTGACTTCAACAATAAACCCTTCCTGCTTTCTTTCAACTCCTTATCCCCAATTCTTTTAAAACTAATCAACCATGTTGCACTCTAGCCAGTGGGAAAAAGAAGGTCACCACTTGGATTACAATATAAACCGCCTTCTAATCAGAAGCAAAGTTTCACCTGCTGAGAAACTTAGAGGGTAGAGGACAATGCTGGATAGAAAGTCTGTATTGCATCCCAACAACTGCCTAGGGAACTTGTCCTAATTATGCAACTCCTAGCCTCACCGTTGTTTGTCTTTTATGCACAAAACCATATCCTGGTAACCAAGAACAGTCAGTGAGAAGTGAGATTACAGAAGCCAAAAGGCAAGGTTAGTATATTTAGGGACTCTCCTGGATCCTGGAACTGTGGAATAGGTCCTTGATGGATTAGGTCTTTGTTCCCGTTTTGGCTGGTGTTGAGGTCTATGTGTAGCAGAATTTTTCCGTAATTGATTGGGTAATAAAGACGACAAGAAGTCAGGTTGGTGAGATGGCTCAGATGGACTGCTCTTCCGAAGGTCCTGAGTTCAGATCCCAGCAGCCACGTGGTGGCTCACAACCACCCGTAATGAGATCAGACGCCCTCTTCTGGTGCATCTGAAGACAGCTACAGTGAATTACACCAAGCGAGCAGGGCCGGAGTGAGCGGGGCCAGCAGAGGTCCTGAGTTCAATTCCCAGCAGCCACACACATGATAGCTCACGGCCATCTGTACAGCTACAGCATATATATATATATATATATTAAAAATAAATAAAATAGATCTTAAAAAAAAAAAAGATGACAAGAAGTCAATCACTGGGCGAGGAAGAGTCGGGCCTTCCAGGTCCAGGAGAGGAAGAGGGAATCAGGAGAGAGGAACTCGCTTTTTTGGACAGAGAGGAGGGAGCAAAGCAGATAAGATGTAGGCCAGGGACTGTTAGATCTGGTGGCATAATCCATCAGGAACCACCAATGGAAGACTGCTAACATAGAATAGTTGATGAATTTAGGATGATAGATTCTGTGCCCAGCGACTGTATTATCTGTTGATTCTAAGCTAAGATGGTCTGGTGTTTTCCATTCCGCAGTAACACTGGTGGGCCGAAGGGAAAGAATATAGCCAAGCTGGAATTTGGCCAGACTTTAGAGTGGGAAGATTGGGCAAAGACTGAGCTCCAGAAGAAAGGTTTCGAGCAGAGCTCGGGCTGGTGAAAGCACACCTATAGCAGCCTAGAGAGCGATTTCAGAGCTCTGGAGAGACAGAGCCAACGTTGGTGTGAAAGGCCTTGGCAAGGGGAAACGTGGTCTCGGGCTATATGCCGGGCTGGGGACAGACCAAGCCCGCAGCAGTGCCAAGTGGGTGATAGTATGGGTTGATTTTTAATTATTACACGCAACACCTGTGTGCTGGGTTTTAAGGTCAGAATGGTTGCTCCAAGGTCTCAGAACCTGTCATAGGAGTCAGTTTCTTTTCTACTATGGAATCACTTCTAACAGGAGGATGAGATAGGTTTGACAGATACTCCTTAAGTAGTTAAAAAGCTGACCCGCAGAGAGGTAAACAGTTGATCCAAATTAAATAAAACACAAAATGAAGACAAAGGGGCCAGGCTTTTTCCTAAATGCAGTGCTCGTGCGTATAAATGAGAAATCCATGCTCTTTTGCAAAAGCAGTTTCTGTGTGCCTGCTTTAGTCAGACTGACTGAAGCCATTTCTGCCAGTCACATTTCTTGTTTCAGAGCATATAAACTGACAACATGAATGCTCCATGGCACAGTTAAGGGGAAGATTTTTAATGTAGATGTAAGAGAGTTGCCAGAGGCATCTGTAAGAATCCAGAGCAAAGAGAGAAAGACTGAACATGACCAGCAGACTGGACCTGACCAGGACTGTCTTCAAGATAGAGAAAAATAGCAGGGGATAGAGAATTGAGAAGGCATAGTGAGCGAACCAGGCACTCAGCACAGAGAACATAGAATAGCAGGGTTATAGGGAGGTGAGTAGCTGGGGGGACGGGTGCTGAGGATCTAGAGAGAGAGGAGAGGAGGAGAGGGGGCAAGAAGGGCTTCTTCTTCCATGCTTGCATGGACTTTGAAATGTGTAGTCAACACTTGTATTGAAGGAGCCTGGAGGCCAGCATGAACTTTGATATGCTAACAGACAGCATCCCTTCTGCCAGAGGTAAAGGAAATGACTCCTTTTGGTAGATGGGAACTGGTTTCACAAGTTCCTGAGGAGTTGCTGGCTTTTCTCTGACTGCCAGAAATCCTCCTAAAGTCTGGGTTGAGCTCATTGGACTGCTTTTTAGAATTTGAGAAACTGGAGTTTTCTATGCATTAGACACAGAGGTCTATCAGCACGAACTCTTGTTTCAATGCATGGAAAAGAGATTTGTTTTTTCCTTCCTCTGGATAGTGTAGTGTTATAATATGAATAGAGAAAGCTTTGTAACCCTTGCTTATTTTGCCACTGAAGAGGGACAACTGATAATAAAACTAGCACAGAGAGCAGGGAGGGCCAGAAAGATCAATGATAATGAGAGGAAACCAATTCCAGAGAGTATCCTAACCTCAAGATCAAACCCCCACCTGAACCCCTTTTTGTCACTAGATTGTTTTAACCATGTGACTTAATCAATACACCTGTCGGTTAGGTGAATGCTGTGGTATTGCTAGAGTTCTTTGTTATATGAATTAAACTCCCCCTGCTGTTCAGACTAAAGAATCCCAAGAGAAGTTGCTGTGGCATAGCTTACAGGCCATTTCACTAGGCTCCTCCATCACCATCCACCACGGTTGTTGGGTGCACCAGGTGTGGGCTGTGCAAAAAAAGACTGCACTACACTCCAGTGTGCTCACTTTCTCTGTAACCACATGTCCCCCCCCCCGTGTGTGTGTGTGTGTGTGTGTGTGTGTGTGTGTGTGTGTGTTCACAGTGTTCTCTGTCACCCTCTTTGGTCCTTCTTTGCCCTCATGATTCTGCTCCCTTTGTCTGACTGCCTGTATGCATGCCCACTTAGCTGCCTCAACCCCTTCACCAGGTCCTCACTCCCCCTCCCCTCCCAATAAGCCCCCTTTATACCAGATCTGTTGCATGGTGTAGTTACTCAGGGACATTCCTTGGCATGGATGGCCCCATCAGGTACCCCCTCGCCACATTGTATTTTATAACAACAGCTATGCGTCATTAAATGTATTTGAGCTCCTGAAATCTTTTATCTAAAAGTAGAACCTTTCCAAATAATCCCACGCAGTCCAGTTATGAGTCCCTTCCAGAGAGCAACTAGAAAGGGTTGTTGGCACCTGTTCTCAGAGACTGTGAGAAATGGAACCACAAAACCATATTTGGCAAAACCTTCATTATTGTCTCTGCTTTCCAAAGGGCCTGCATATTTTTCCTACACATTATTTATCTCCTATAAGTACCATTTTGTACCCCAACTCTGAGTAGTCATTTGTTTTCTCATTTGTTCTCTCCCCCTCCCCCCCTTTTAGGACAATAGGAGGGACCCAAAGGGACACCAGGAAAAGTTCTCAGCTGTGACTCTCTCAGTGAATTGAAGATCAATGAAGGGATGAGACCAACAAGCATTGCACAGCCAGCTCTATAAGCAAGTCTATCTCAGCCTCCGACGCTGTCCATGGAGTCCTTTTTATACTTCCTCCAAACAGGTGTCTGTCATGGGTTTTGCCTTAGCACATGCATCTGTCATGCATTTCTCAGTGGAGTCCCAACAAATGGAGCTCAACCACACAATGTAAGGTGGACTAATACATGCATGTTGTTAGCAAAGAATCCTTTATCACATGTCCTTTCACATGCTTGCTTTAGCAGAACATCCTTTCTCCTGTGTCTGCTTCAGTGAAACATTTCACAAGTCGCCTTAAGTCTGCCTTAGTCTTTTACCTGTATCCACTTCAGCTAAACGATCCTTCATGTGTTTGCCCCAATGAAACACCATCCAACCATTTTTCCAATGAACTCTTAAGCTTCCACTTCAGGATCCCATTGAGTCACAGCTCTTTCTGAGCTCCTTTACAGATGCACTCATAGAGGAATTTTAATCCAGAAACATGGCTGCTCTGGCGAGGGATCCCATCCGAAGACCTTCTGAGTGTCTATGATACAGACAAGTCCCGGATTACAGTGTGACCTGCTGAAATACACACATGCTCTTACTATACCACACTAATCCCTAAACAAGGAAGTGAAGGTTAGTTTGTAGAGGAAGCAGTCAATGTTGATGGTGGGGGTTGCTGCCACGTACTTTGCTTTCCAGTCCAATCTATGTATTTGCAAAGCTTGGGTACGACTCACATTTCATCCCTTCATCTGAGGAAGTAGAAGTGACATTTTTGAGGCCAGCCTGGTCTACAGAGTGAGTTTAGGACAGTTAGGGCTACACAGAGAAACCTTGTCTTGAAAAACAAAACAAACAAACAAACAAACAAAGGACATTTTCACACATGTCTTAGATATGCCAGTTTGGTTTTTGCTAATCTGCCAGACTAAAGCTCATGCCCTCAATCACTGAACCCAAGAGGATAAAGAAAAAGATTTTCCTCTCAACAAAGCCACCTCGGGTTGTTGTCAGTGACTGAAAAGTAAAGACAATGATGTATATTGACTATCTTATCTTCCTCCTTCTATCCGTGGAACACATTGCCTATCACTCTTGGATCCATTATATGCTTTATGATTTTTTGTAGTTAATGAAATGTAGGGATCACCCTACATAAGCCAATTTAGAGTTCCTGTTTGTTTTTAGTATATAGCCAGAATAAAAAGCCTGGGAAGCCAGGTGGAAGGATATTAGGTCTCTGAATATTTACACTGAGCATGACTCTGTGCTTATCTTCATTGGCCTGAGTAGAGCAAAGAATAACCCTTTATTGGCTTAGATTTAAGAGTTGTTAGTTATTAAAGCTACAATTACCAATCCTGGTAAATAATAAAAGTAGTGATCTACTGTACACACACACATACACACACAACATAAATATGGCATAGAAGTTCACTGATTATGGAGCAGATGTAGCAGACTGGGGAACTGAAAACTGTCATTAAGCATTAGCTAAACTTACTTACAATACCTCAGAAAATAAAGTATTACTGCAGGCAGGGATTTGTAAGGGTGGGACTGGGAGGAGACGAGGGAGGGGTGAAGTGGAAAGTTTTGGACATGTCAGGTGATGCACACTCATGTTGTGTTTTGCTGGGGCAAGACCAGTGGGAAGGCGATTGATATTTGGAGAAAATATAAATAGGATGCAAGGGACACTGATGGTACACTTGCATAGCTAGCTGTGCAATGCTGGGTTAGTCTCATCTTTGTCTTTGCTGGTCTTTGTTTTGTTGAGAGGCATGGCAGAACACTTCTGGCATCCTGGCTGGTCCTGGTTGCTCCTGCTGACTTGAGTCAATTCAGTGGAGGCCTGGTGGTTTCTGCTGGATTGTACCCACCAATGCTGATTCGTGTTTGCTATCATGACACTACTAGACCAGACTGCTGGTATCCTGACAAACAGATTGAAATTGCTCCCAAGGAACTACTTCTAAATAGGTCCACATCCCATGTCCTATTTACCATCTTTTCTCCCCTACCTTTGGGCAGTGGGTTAGAAGTGAGGGTCAAAGGATTTAAAAACCCTTATTAAAAATAGGTTTAAAAAATTCTAAGCCTACAGAGGGGACTGTGATTGGGATATAAAGTGAATAGAAATAAATCATTTGTTGAAAAAAATACAGTATAACTCCAAAGAAAAGGCCAGACTGGCAGATATTGGAACATATATATTAGAATTGAAATGAAACACAGAAGACTAGCCTAGCCCTTGTATAAGGTGAAAACCAAATTTGTGAAATCCCATATTTTAAAAAAAATTATTTGTTTCTGGCAGGGTTGGGGGACATATATACATACATATGTACATACATACATACATACATACATATGTGTGTATGTGTGTGTGTCCATGTCTGGAGGCCAGAGAACACCACATATGTTATCTCACAATCAGCTACAACACTAATTCCAGAGGATTCAGTGCTCTCTTCTGGCCTCCAAATGCACTGCACACATGCCGCACACAGATGTGCTGGCAAAACATCAGAACACATAAAAATAAACAAATCTTTAAAAGACAGAATCGAAGCTATGCCTACAGCCTGCTTCTATGAATAATACACCACTCTGAAGCAGTGCAGATACTTGGTTATAAATGCAGGCCCTGTTTTCTATTACTTAGGAGAGCAAAGCTGTCTGAATGTGCATCTTTGTAGACAAGAGTCTTCACATGGAGATAGATTTTTAATGTGTCAAAGAAATGGATGACTGCAGTCTTGCAGGTATTTCTCCTTAGTGTTACTTTCAACTAAGCACTGAGAAAATAGTGAACAGCTCTGAATTTGAAATTCACATCACACACACACACACACACACACACATGCACACACAGAGTCGGGGGGGAGAGAGAGAAAGAGAAAAGGAGAGAGAAATTTAGAAAACAAAGATTCATTGTTGTTAATTGAACACAGCACCGCATGTCTTAATAATCAACAGAACCGGAGGTAGCTACTGAATATTAAAACATGCAAAAAACTAACTGGATAGAAAATCACTCCACCTGGTGCTTGGAGTATTGCCAGAGCAATCAATGCTAGGAATAAGGATGAAGTTGTCTTCAGAAAGTAATTTGTGTTCTGCTGTAAACTACAAATGGGTTGCCAATGTTCCAGAGTTCAATACCATAAATCATAGCAGCAATTATTTAGCCTAGAAAGTATTGTATATCACCATCATACTTTCCCCTTAAAATCTGCATGCAGGGTTAGCAAGATGGCTCAGCGGTTAAGAGCACTGACTGCCCTTCTGAAGGTCCTGAGTTCGGATCCCAGCAACCACATGGTGGTTCACAACCACCTGTAATGAGATCTGACGCCCTCTTCTGGTATGTCTGAAGACAACTACAGTAAATTATGCCAGAGCGAGCAGGGTGGAGCAAGCAGGGCCATCCTCAGTTCAATTCCCAGCAGCCACATGATGGCTCATGGCCATCTGTACAGCTACAGTGTACTCATACACATAAAATAAATAAATAAATGTTAAAAAAAACCTTCATGCCAAAGTATCCTTGGAACATCAATATGTTAATTTCTTATTTTGGAGTAGCCCACCTAAAACCCACGACAGTAGGCTTAGATTTTTTTTTCAAGATCTACTTTATTTAGGGTTCTTAAACTCTTCAACCTCCCTTCTAACTCACTAGCCAGAGGTTGAGGAGAAAGAAGGTTAAGGAACAGGGAGTTGTGGACCTGTTTAGTAGTGATTCTTTGGGGTGATTCTCCTCTTCATTGTCAGGATACCAGCAGTCCAGTTTAATAGCAAATGCAAACATAAATCAGTACCAGCAGCAGACCGTGAGGCACTGCTGAATCAGCACGAGTCTGTGGACTTGGAAGGAAGCGGTCAGGATACCACGAGAAGTTCTTTGGCTTGTTTTTCTCTATGAAGTCACTACAAACAAAGATCAGTGAAGACCGGTGAAGCACTACAAGGCGAACCAACACAAGCGGCTCTTCCCACAGTCTATGGGGTTATGTTTATATCCTCTCTAAACGTTATGCATCTTCTCAAGTGTCAAGAAAAATATCATATGCCCTCTCACAAGACAGCTTCCAGAAAACAACACACGTCTGCTTCAGCAAAACATCCTCTCATAAGATAAGAGAGAGTTCAGGAAAAAAAAATCACACGATACAACTAAACCTCTAAAAAGTCCAGAAATTTCCACTTCAAAGCCACGTTACAGCGGAGAGCATTTGGAGCCACTTCTAGAAACTTGACAGGAATTTGACATTGGGCCAGGACAAAGAAGTAGGCTTCAGGAAGGATGACATTGGGCCAGGACATGTAAGTAGGCTCAGACATCTTGGTCATGCTGATAAGCCCCAGGAAACATTGACCTTGGGACTTTGTTTATTGTCTTATTTATTCCTTGACTATTTGTGTTTATTGCTTTGTTTCTTTTTCTTTCTTTTTTCTTTTTTTGGTGGTGCATGCCTTTATTTTATTTATTTTTTAACTTTTATTGCATTATGATGAGAAAAGTTACATGATTTCAACTTATCTGAATTTGTTAACATTTAAAAACATATTCTAAGTAAATAGAATTAAATCACATTCTTGTTTCCCTTTTGTACCCCACCTCTTCCCAGAGACCCCCCTTCAATACCTACAATATCTTTTTTGTCATATTCCTTAAAATTTATACAATATTATAACAAAAAAAATGAGCATTATAAGCCAGGCAGTGGTGGTGCACGCCTTTAATCCCAGCACTTGGGAGGCAGAGGCAGGCGGATTTCTGAGTTCAAGGCCAGCCTGGTCTACAGAGTGAGTTCAGGACAGCCAGAGCTACACAGAGAAACCCTGTCTCGAAAAATAAGAACAAAAATGAGTATTATAAAAGTTGTTTGATATAAAACAACAATCTAACCGACTTATGTAGATGCCTGTCTACAGCAATACTGAAAATACATATGTTTTTCTCAATATAAATTTTAAATAACTCCACACATATTAACTGTTAAATATTAATAAATAAATAATAAATAAATATTAAATAATACATCACTACTAGTATTTTCTTATATGAACATAAATATATAAAGTTTTTTTGTTTGTTTGTTTTGTATTTAGTAGAGTTTAAAATCTTGGCTCCTACTGTGGTACAAGCCCAAAATAAAACATTTTTAGACATTGGATTTCATTGTAATAAGGCTGTATGTACTTCAATGACCCTAACATCACCAAAGGATTTTACCTCCATCATAGCTAAGCTGAGAGTTGACAGTTCTGCTGTGCCAAGGAATGAATTGTAGGCACGATTTTTGGGTACAGACTTTCTGCTATGGTCAAAGCTACTTGACTTGAGTGAGTGACTTTATTCTCAGGGTTAGGTTTAGGGGTGATAGATGGATGATGATAGAGAACTTTAAGAAGGACATAAGTAATTCCCTCAAAGAAATACAGAACACAGGTAAACAGTTAGAAGCCCTTAACGAGGAAACACAAAAATCCCTTAAAGAAGTACAGGAAAACACAATCAAACAGGTGAAGGAAATGAACAAAACCATCCAGAATCTAAAAAATGGAAATAGAAACAATAAAGAAATCAGAAAGAGAGACAACCCTGGAGATACAAAACCTGGGAAAGAAATCAGGAGTCATAGATGTAAGCATCACCAACAGAATACAAGAGATATAAGAGAGAATCTCAGAGGCAGAAGACACCATAGAAAACATTGACACAACAGTCAAAGAAAATGCAAAAAGCAAAAAGCTCCTAACCCAAAACATCCAGGAAATCCAGGATGCAATGAGAAGACCAAACTTAAGGATAATAGGTATAGAAGAGAATGAAGACTCCCAAGGTAATGGGCCAGTAAATATCTTCAACAAAATTATAGAAGAAAACTTCCCTAACCTAAAGAAAGAGATGCCCATGAACATACAAGAAGCCTACAGAACTCCAAATAGATTGGACCAGAAAAGAAATTCCTCCCATCACATAATAATAAAAACACCAAATGCACTAAACAAAGAAAGACTATTAAAAGCAGTAAAGGAAAAAGGTCAAGTAACATATAAAGGTGGGCCAATCAGAATTATACCAGACTTCTCACCAGAGACTATGAAAGCTAGAAGATCCTGGGCAGATGTCATACAGACCCTACAAGAACACAAATGCCAGCCCAGGGTACTATACCCAGCAAAACTCTCAATTACCATAGATGGAGAAAACAAGATATTCCATGACAAAACAAAATTTACACAATATCTTTCCACAAATCCAGCCCTACAAAGGATAATAGATGGAAAAACATAAGGAGCAAAACTACACCTTAGAAGAAGCAAGAAAGTAATCTTTCAACAAACCCACACAAACCTAATTCCACCTCTTACAACAAAAACAACAGGAGGTAACATTTACTTTTTCTTAATATCTTAATATGAAAATTAATATTACCAACATATGCTAATCAATTGAAATCCAAAAATATGAGGAATTAGAAATTTGTTGACTGTCATCCAATGGTCTTTCTAACTTGGTAATTGGAGAAGTAGGTCCAATATTGTACAATTCATACACACAGTTTCTGCTTGTTTGTACGTGACAGTGTCTTGCTGTGTACAACATAAGGGTCTTGAAATCTTGCTTCTCCTATCTCAGCCTCTCTATTAGTAATTGTTTATTTCATGTTTTTACACTATACTACGGTTTTCAGAGCAGCTTATGTATTTCAAAAGTATTTATATACCCCAAAGAAACACAGACAATTAACTTGGGAGGTGGCTTGTAAGAGAACAACAAAGAGCAAGATTGAATGTTTTGCTTGATGTTTGTAACTCTTGTATCAAGTTTGAAGAATAGGACTTTATAAGTTATTATTTCTCTGAGATGAATGCTTTTCCAAATTATCACAGCTAATGAACCAAATTCTTACCCTCACCTAACGTCTGTACCATCCTCCAAGCAGAACCATTGTTCATTGAAACAGTCAGTGAATGATTTTATGAATAGGCCTTATTTGTTTCTTAACCTAGTACTGACCTTACTATTTGCATGTAATTAAAATGGAATAAAAGCAGACTGGGAAAAAATAAAACGGCTCTAGCCTCGGAACTGACTGGGTCATGCTACAGTGTTATATAATTGTCTTTTTTCTTTTTAATCCTTGCTTCCTCCCTGGAGAACCCATTGACTGAGCTGGCTTGTTCACCTTTCTGTTAAAAAAAAAAATTGTCTTTTTCTCTAACATTAACAATCTACATACAAAAGAAATAATAAGAACCATAGACTAGAACTTTATATCACATTTTAAATGAACTGCTTATGTATAATAAATGCAAACAAAACAACCTTAAACTTGTATCAATATACAGTAATTCAAACAAAACTGACAGACCCCCGTAGGGAGACCCTCGCTCAAGTCTCGGGAGAACGGGCACCCAAGGAAACACGAGAGACCATCTTGATGTAAACACACGAGGTAGTTTTAATAGCGGAGCTCCGGGTGGACTCATATCTCACTCAGGAGACAGAGGGATCGACCCTGAGGCTCGAGGGTTAGGGGTTTTTATAGGAAGGAGGTCTAGGGGAACAAAGGAATCAGCATAGCCTATACATGATTGGCTAATTCAAATCCAGCTAGAATACATGTAGATCAGAGCATAGGGAAATTCCTAAGGGTGTTATTGACGCAGCAGGGCATCTGGCTGGCCTCCAACCATACCTCATCATTCAGTTGGGTCATCTTGCCCAGACAGGTCCCTGCTTGCCTGAGCCTACCCAGACATGTCTTATCTATCTCTTCTTGGCCTGCTAGTTCCCGGAATATTCAACAGCTTGCTTGCTCATTCCCAGGCCTATGTGGGCAAGCTTGTGCTAGATTTTCAGGCTTATAATTTTTCTACCTGGACAGCACAGGTCTCAAGCTTTAGTTATTCTTTTTCATTCCCCCCTTTTTCTTTTATGTAGCTCTAATCTTAGAGCTATATGTCGGTCTCAAAATTTTTTTTTCAGGCAAGCTATGGTATTGATGACATAATACCATAAGCTGTACTGCATCTATCCTATTTTTAACAAAAGCAATTTCCTTTTATTATTAAGCAGGGACTAAAAACCAAGGCTAGGTATATAATAAGCAATGGTCCAGCTAGTGCGGAAAACAAAGTAGTCATCCA
>JADRCD010216988.1:0-11004 GCA_019843815.1 Montemys delectorum
TCTTTCTTGTTTTTTTTTTTTTTCAAGTCAGGGTTTCTTTGTGTAGCCTTGGCTGTCCTGGAACTTACTCTGTAGACTAGGTTTGCCTCCAGAGTGCTGGTTTTAAAGGTAAGCACCTCCACTGCCCAGTATCTCCATTCTTATTAATATGGGTTAAGGAATGGGTTCTGTGTGATGCTCTAAGCTGTGAAAATTAAACAAATGTCCCATAGCCAGTGGCTCACTTGAATAGATTTCCTCTTTCAAAACAGAATCTTTTCTGTCTGTCTCTGTCTCTGTCTCTGTCTCTGTCTCTCTCTCTCTGCCTTCAGTATCTTAGTATCTTCTGTTTGCTTCCAATATATTAACATCAGGGTGGTACCAGCAGAGCTGTGTGTTACCAGAAAAACTTCAGAGTATTTGCTTTGGCAGTACAGTTTCTCCAGAACATTAACTCCCATCTTCAGGTAACACTTTCTATTAACACCAACGTTCCTTACATTCAGAAGTGGCCCAGGTCAACAGAGCCCAAACTAAGAATTCCCCTGTTGGTCTCCTCTCCTCAAAGCTTTCTGCATGCTTTCTAACGTGTTATTTTCCTGGTGATTAAGAGAGAAATTCATTTAGAGACACCTGAGAAATGAACCAAAATAGTGCATTTTTATTTAACTTAAGCAGAAAAAAAACCTCACATATACATTCAGCAAGAATGCAGCCATATTGATGACTAGCATCATAGCATTTGAGATTTTTGTTGTAGCAACTGTATTCTACTAAGACACAGGAAATTTTACTTACCTAAGAGTTTTTTTGGTCTTTGTATCAGCAAGTCCTTTGCTATTACTTCATCATGTTTTATGTGAAGTTATGAATGTGAACTTCATTTTTTCAGCTGTATAGGCAAATAAAATGTATGAATATATGAAATATACTTTACAATTCATTTTTATTTTATTTTTATTTTAAATTTATAATTTTTCTCTGTTTTGTCATGGACAGATGATTTTTTTTTTTTTAAATGGAAGTTACCTGCAGGCCCTAGGGATGTCATGGAAAGTATTAGCTGTAATTGAGTAAATTTGATCATCTATTTGTTTGGAGTTTTGTTAACTTGGGATATGTGTGTCTTAACAGATAATAAATTATTAGTACTTAGAAATCCTCACTTTCAAAATATCTCCACAGAATGTAACTTTATATACACGTGCGTGAAATTGTGTTGACTTTATTCACAAAAGGCCCAATTAGGTGGTAAGCAAAGGAAGAATAACATTCTATAATCCAAAATTCTCCTCTGAGGAAATCTCATTCCTCAGATATGAATCTAATATCCATATGGGTGACTCAATGTGCCACAGGGGTTCTTGTTATTTCAACCTAGTAAAGTTATAAAAATTGGAAAGGTAGCAACAGATTGATCTACATGGGAAAGAAGTTTGAAGTGTTTACATTCATTATTGTGCACACCCAAATGTAAGAACATTGTGATTTTTAGTAATTTTATAAGTGTCATTTATAATTTCTTATTACATAGAGTAAAATATCTTCAGTCTGTCTTGGTGGTTCCCCCCCCCTCTCAACTTGACACAGCTCAAGTTGTTTGAGAAGAGGGAATATAACTGAAAAAAAAAGTCTCTATAAGATTGGCCTTTGAGAATTCTCTTGATTTATGATTGATGTGGAAGGACCCAGCTCACTGTGGAAGGTGCCAGGTTTGTGCCATGTATAGGAAAGCAGGTTGAGCAAGCCATGGATGAGAAGCCAGCTAGTAGCATTCCTCCACAGCCTCTACTTCAGTTCCTGCTTCCAGTTTCCTGTCTTGACTTCCTGCCTTGATTTTCCTCAGTAGACTATGGCCCAGGTTGTATAAGGCACACAGACCTTTCCCCCCTTAATTGCTTTTGGCTGTGGTGGTGTTTATCAAAGCAGTCGCCTTGAAAGAAAGTGCTAAGGTAAAGTAGCCCATGCATACTCTGAGAACCTGGGGGTTAAAACTTAAAGCGGCTCATGGATCTCTCCTTCCTGCTCAGTTTTCCTGTTACTTTTGTTGGATGCTGCGGCTGAGCAGATGTTTCAGCAAACAATCCGTTCCACAATGCACATACCTTTTCAACAAAGATCTAAATCTATTGCTAATGTCTTTCATTCTGGCCAGCACTGTGATTTCCATTCTTGGCTGCACTTTGAATCTCGGGCACCGGGCTGCAGGACTTGAACACCATTCTCCACAGTGGTGAAGCTCCATGCTGTCATCAAAAAAATTCTTATCTTCTTTTAGCCCAATCTAATGATGTTCAGAGTACAAACAAGTAAAGCACAGATCTTCAATATATGCGAAGAGATTAAATATAACAAGATATATAGATGTATAATCGACTTGCAAGAGATGCTTTTTTAGCACAAGTTGAAAGGTTTGAAATTTGCAAACTCGCTTAGAAGGATGTTTCTGAAACCTGTGCAAATTCAGTTAAGTGATGCATTTCTTGTATTTATTCGAGTTCCCATACTCTGTTGGAATCTTGAACAATGGGACCACTCCAGTTCCTTTGAGGTTTCTATCTTCCTCTTCACTTCCTCTTTGCTGCTCTAGTCATTTCATTTTTCCTGATGATTGTTCCTGCTGCCACGTTCTAATCTCCTTAATACGTTAAGCTCATCAAGGTTGGATTTGCCTTGTGGAGCAAGACTGCATGCTCACATCATTTCCAGGCTGGAAAACCAATTGCATCCAGGATGAATTTCTCAACTTACCATCAATGTAGCTATGGTTCTTTTAATACAAATAGATCCTCTATAGTTTTCTGCCTTTGCTTTTAGAT
This sequence comes from Montemys delectorum, assembly GCA_019843815.1. NCBI lineage: Eukaryota > Metazoa > Chordata > Mammalia > Rodentia > Muridae > Montemys > Montemys delectorum. Next base: position 2,799 of record JADRCD010216988.1, read on the forward strand.
ATTTATATTTTAGGTGTGCTTCATTGATTTCTTTACTATTTTTTTAGTAGTCTTATTTTATCTTTGAGACTAGGTTGATACCTACATTCGTGATTGCAAGTCTCTCTTTATTCTAAAACATGCTTTTCGGTGCTAACTAAATGTATATATTTCAATGAAGAATTAACAAAATAAATGGTTTTTATTAATTATTGTAAATGAAGGGGCCATATGAGGTGTGTTAGATCACAGGTATTCTTATACTTGTATTAACAGTTTTCACTTTTTGCAAGAATACAAAAATTTCATGCATTTTTTTTCTGTATAACTTCATTGATGCTTCATAAATTTGAGCCACACATTCCTTGAAGTGAATATAGGTCAGCTAGTCACTTATTGGTAAGTACATGGGTTAACCCATTACTTTTCCAATATGTTCACAATTACAGTCTTTTGTAAGTACTAAACTGTTTTTCTTATGTGAGAAGTAGCATCCAAACACAAATGCTTTCCTATGTAGAGATTCAAATAGACTCTTAGTTATTTTTTAGAAATGTCAGGGGTGTACATACAGGAGTTATGTGGCTTTCCTATTGCTTTATGTATTACTATCTCCCTGGTCAGTTCATAAAAATCATGAGAATGGACCAACATTGGAACTATTCCTCAATTCTTGGAAAGTTCTAGAAAAATATGATTACTATCTTACTTAAGCAAAGGCATAAATTGCTTACCAACTATGGCATTTAATACTGTGAATATCTTATCCAGATTTAGGGGATGACTCTTCCTTATGATATATGATACACTTATGTACAAAATTCACTTGTTTCTGAGTTGATAAGATACATGGATACACTTGAGTATGCTAAAAATATTACCTTACCCTAGATATTTTATTATATAAGTCTAAAATTAATTAAAGTCTTGCTTCACATGTATGGACCAAAATTAACAGGCCTTTTCTATTTTGAGATTTTATTCATAAAAGTAACCTATTTTGACTTAACAAAAGTATTGATTATGCATAATTGTGTATCAAGAATTTGTATCAAGTAATGATGAACTTTAAAAAATAAATTTAGTAAACTTTACTGATTTAATTGGACACCATGGCTTTAGTTTGGAAACCTAGATTAGTTTGGTTTATAATGACTAACTATACTTGTTTTGCTTTCTTTAGTCATCAGAGTACTTACATTTGACAGTGGACATTTGTTTTCAGAATTTTCAAAGCTATTGTATGTTTGTGCTGGTCCTCTAGCCTCCTTTTCCTGAAACAGCAATGTATGATGCTCAATGTTGGCTTTGCTGTATTCTAGGTTGTCCATTCTTTATCTTCTTATCTCCCTGAAAGACTTACTGATGCTTTTCAGTCATGGCTTTACCTCAGATTCTACTCAAATACCCAGGACACAACCCACAGGACTCAAGAAGGTTAACAAACTGAAGGACTCAAATGAGGATGCCTCCATCTACTTGTGAGAGACAAGAAAGCAGTCAAGGGGGCAGAGGGAGAGGGGACAGGGAGGGGAAAGGTGTAACAAGATCAGGTAGTGCAGTAAGGGAACAGGACTGAAGCCCTGAGGGCCAGAAGAAAAAATGGAAACAGGCAACCTCAGGAGGTAGGAGGCGGGGGACCTTCTTGCATGTACCTGAGACCTGGGAGCTGAGAGACTCTCAGGACTCAAAGAGAGGGATCTGGGATGCAGTGCTCTACAGTGGGGAGGGGGAACTTATAGAGTTCGCCTCCCATGGAGGGACAAGACAAAAGTGGAGGGATGGGTGCAGGGGAGGGGGTTGCCATTCCACAGTCAAAAGCTCTGACCCAGAATTGTTCCTGTCTAAAGGAACTGCAGGAACAAAAATGTAGAAAAGCATGAGAGAATGGTCCAGTGTCAGACCCAAATTGGCATCCAGCTTAAGGGGAGGCCTGGGCCCTGACACTGTTATTGATGCTATGGTGTGTTTGCAGACAGGAGCCTAGCATGGCTGCCCTCTGAGAGGCCCAACAAGAAGATGAAAAAGTCAGATGCAGATACTAGTACCCAACCAATGGACAGAAACCAGGGACCCCTGTGGTTGAATTGGGGAAAAGCTGGAAGAAGCTGAGGAGGAGAGTAGCCCCATAGGAAGACCAGCAGTCTCAACTGACCTGAACTCCTGAGACCTCTCAGACACTGAACCACACAGCAAACACCAGTTGATATGAGGCCCCTGACACATATACAGCAGAGGACTGCCTGGTCTGCTTTAGTGAGAGATGATGCACCTAACCTGGAGAGACTTGAGGCCCTAGGTAGGTGAGGAGGCCTAGTGGGGGTGGGAAGCCATCTTCTTGGATATAGGGGAAGAGGGGAGGAGGAAACAAATAGGGAGTGGTATGGGGGGCAGACGGGGAGGGGAAAAAGACTAGACTGTAGAAAAGGATTAAAGAATATGAATAAATAAATAAATAAATAGATAGATAGATAAATAAATAAATAACTGGAAGGAGATCCAGATGTATTGGCATGGACCTGTAATATTAGTCTACAATTGGTAGATGTAAGTTGGAGGGTCAACTGAAAGAGGGCATGATCTGTTCTTGGGTCAGAGCTGCATACAAAAGGCTGTCAGGGTACTGTGGCTTTTGGCACCCAACCACACCTTACGGATATTCTAGGATTAATTTTTGTCTCTACGGTTGATAGAGTAAAATAATTGATATGAAATGTTTACCAGCTTGGTTTGTTAAAGAAGCAGATGCATGTAATTGATGAATCTTAAAGAGAGTCTATAGCAACTTCCCATTCTTACCTAAGAATTCAGTTTAAAATATGTAAAAGACATTCAAATTTAGTCTTCTTACCTCTGCATAAGTAGTATATAATGAAAACAAATAATAGTATTTTCTGAAACCATTATAGAGGCAATCTATATTTAATGTATAAATAGCATGCTTTCAAAAATCTTATTATTGTGTGTTTGTTTATATGCATGACATATATGTGAGCATACATATTCATTCATATGAAGTCAAGAAATAAGTTTGTGGAGTCAATTGCCTCCGTCCACATTTACCTGGGTGCCAGGATTTGAACTTAAGGCTCTGGGTTTGTACAGCAAATACCTTTACTTTTTGACTCATCTTGCTGGCCTACAGAGTGACTTTTTAAGCCAAAGTGATTTTCACTACAAGAAGTTCATGGTTTTAGCCTTATACAGGCATGAGTGCACACACCAAGCATGGACATTCTCCTTCTTTCTCTTCTATACTATCCTGGTATTCTATTGATTTTGTTTTTCTATGTCCTTTGAGCTCTCCTTCCTGCCACTGACTTGGCTTGTTGGCTCTGAGGCTTGCAGAAGGTTCCCACCAATCTGTGATGGGGCCATTGTTCTCTGGAATACACATCTCTCCTGCCTCGATCTTTATTTTGTTTCATATTTTCTTTTGAAGTACTATCTCCTGTAGTGACTCCTTGAGAAAAGATGTATAGAGGGTAAAATCTTTAAAACCTGCACAGCTGAGAATCTCATTAGTCACTCTCATATTTGATAACTTTTTCTCATATTTGAGTTAATATTCCCAACTTTTCCAGTTGGGAATGCTTTTCAAAATTTTTAAGGTGTTTAGCTTTGACTGCCATTTAAGTTTTAGTTATTTTAGTTATTAATATTTGTGTTCCCAACAAGATGAAATTTGTCTATAAACCTTGATACCAAGCAGCTAGGAATTTACTCATTCACAGTCCCACAGATGGCTCAGTTCAGGTGTGTTGAATAACTTTGTCCTCTTTCATTTCCTCTTGTAAGCTTTTTCAGTTTTGCCCTTTATTATCAAGTTTTGTCATTTCAAAATCATAAATCTAGTTTCAGTCTTTGAAATTAGAATAGGCATTTATGTTTTCTGTTTTTTAAGTAGAATTATGTATTGCTAATTTCTTCTGTTTCTCTCTTCTCTCTGAAGTGTTGCTCTTCATATTTAAATTCTCAAACTTATAAATAATGTTCCTATTGTTTTTATAAAATTTTTATTATTCATTGTGAATTTCATATCATGCATCCCAGTCTCACTCATCTCCTCAACCCTTTATATCTGCCCTCTATTCTGGCAATCCTCTCCCCAAAAGAAACAAATGGAAAAACAAAATTCTTGCCTTGAAGGGTGTGGTGTGTCACACAGAATATCCTTTTGCCCAAACAGCTTTTCTTGCAAATGTTCATTGCAGTGAGTCACTGGTCAGTTCAAGGTCTCTGGCTTTTGCTACACTCTCAGTAGTGGATCCTCACTAAGACTCCTCTTGGATATCCTGTTGTTGCTCTGTGTCATGGAGATCTTGCAGCTTTGGTTGTAAAGATTAGGGCTTTCATAGGCTCCAGCAGTTCATAGATGGGTAGATGTTGGAGTGGGCTAACTCGAAGCTCTGGATCTGGACTTGAGTGGTAACTAAGTTGGTCAGCCTGACAGCTCTTTGGAGCTCATACTACCTGGGGCCAGCTCTCTTCACTGCCCAGGTGAGGTGCAGTGTCCTCTCTCCCATGTGCTGGATCTGATGAGGGGTGGGGCCAGCTCTTCCAAGCTCACACCCTCAAGGCATCTCACCCATGCCCACTACTTCATGTTCCTAATGTTTTTTACCTCTGTTTTCCTTACCTATTTTCACATTCAGATCTTCTGACAGTGTCCTCTATTTTCCCATTTCTACAACTGCATTTTAAAATCTCCAAGAACTTTTTGTTGTGGTTGTTGTTCTGTTTCTGTTCTGGTTATTTTTTCTTTTTAAATAAACTTATCTTGTTACACATTATGAAAACTCATGTCACTCTGAGGGTGTTGAAGTTTCCAAATGTCTAATCTTTGCATTTTATTGGCTTTGTTTTCTACTAATTTTTTAAATTAAAAAAAAAAAACAACCTTGTTTTACTCTTACTATTCCGATTATTCTCAACATGAGTTGATTGCATGTGATTATTTCTCCAGTTAAAACTACAATAGAAAAAAAAAATTAAAAAAAAAAAACTACAATAGAATGGCCGTGCAGAGCAATTCAAAATAAACAGTTCAAATAAATAGCCATAAAACATGAGATAAATAGTTGCTGTTTTAAGCTATTTTTCTTAGATTAGATTTCCATACAACAGAACCTACAGGTTACAGTAAGTGGCCGTTTTATAGTAATAACCACAGTGATTTCCATGAGAACCATTCTTGAACACAATTCCCTGCTTGTAAGACAGAATCTGATTCTTCAATGACTCAGCTGATTTATTTTGTCTCCATATTTCTGTAATCATCAGCTGGCAGGTAGATGGGCTAGGAACTCACGGGCTGGAGTTGGCAGCTTTTTGTCCAAGACATGTTTTTTCTTTTCCTGCTCTTGCAGGATTGGGCTTATTTGCATGATATTCTTAGTATCTCAAGTAAGACCTAATGCACAAGTGGCTTATAAGCATCTGTTTTGTATTGTGTTTATAAATGTTCTTTTGGCCAAAGCAAGCTACGCACCAAGCCCAGATACACAGGGTGGAGAAATTGCTCCCATCTCTAAGTGGGAGTATCTGTAACATTATACAGCAAGATGCATGAGCAGACTCTGTGATTATGTTTATCATCTGCAATGGAATGGCTTCCAGCTGTTTCGTTGAGTATTTTCAAATATCATATTCTGTAAGTATTTTAGGAATATTTTACCAAGAGTGAATTTTAAAGGATGCAAGTCTGACTAGCGAAGTTACAGTTGGGAGAAAATGCTGGAAAAGCAACACCAGTCACTAATAATGAATTTCTTGGGAACTCTCTGCACCTACTTGCACCCCCACACTCCTTTCTCTCTATTAACATTAAAGCAGTTGACCCTCTGACTTAACATCTCCAGGTAGTAAGGATTTGATCTTTTGCAAGTGAGGCATAGAGGATAGATTTGGCTAGAAAAAGCCTTTAAATGAGAAATAAATAAAAAGAATGCTGGAATTTCAGCTGGTACTGAAATGTGTGAAGACTGAAGAACTGACCTAGCAGGTAAAAGCATATACTGCTCTTGCAGAGGACCCAAGACCAGTTCTGAGAGCCCATATCAGATACATCCCAAGCACCTAGAACCCCAATGCTAGGGGATCCAATGTCTGTCTGCCTCCATAGACATCTGCACTAATATGTACAGACTCCCACACAGACTAAGCCTCACATATATAATTAAAAACAAAATCAATCTTTTTAAAAGTGAGCTTTGAAGTAAGATTTTCCTGGTGATATTATTCAGAAATATTTTATGGATAAGTTTTTCTATTCTTGTGCAAAATTCAAGTGCTGTGGGTTTCTGGCATCAAACACTAAATTAACACTTAAGCTATTTCATAAGCATCTTGCCAGTCATCCTATAATGGAGTTAGAAGTGCTCATGGTGGTGGCTAGCAACCCCTCTGTCTTTCAATTTCCTTGTATTCACTCTTTCTTTTTGAGACAAAGTATGTTGGTTTGAATGAGATGTCGTCTATAATCTTAGGCATTTGAACACTTAGCACTCAGTTGGTTACTCTGTTTGAGGAGGTTTAGGAGGGGTTACCTTGTTGGAGGATGTCTTTCATTGGTGAGGGCTTTGAGACATTTGCCATTCTTCTTTGCAGCTCAAGATGTGAGCTTTCGGTTCTTGCCTCCATGCCTGCCTGATACCAGGCTTCTTCACAGTGATGGTGATGGACACTGAACCCCCTGGGACCACAAGCTCAAAATAAAGCCTTCCTTCTATAGGTTGTTTCATAGTTGGTGTTTTATTACAGCAATAGAAAAGTGACTAATCTATGTGGTCTCAGCTTAGTTCTGGCAAGCCAAGAACTCCCTATGTAGACAAGAATGGTGGTAAACTCTTAGAGATCTGCCAGCCTCTGTCTCCGGAGTGCTGAGATTAAAGGTGTGTCCCAACCCAGTACCACTAGTATTTTAAAAAGTGCATTGAATGTCTTTAAATTCTTTGATGCTTCCTTAATGGCTAGCTTTGGGCTTGCTTTTCTCAGGTTCTGTGATGCAGTTAACATCCATGTGTTTACTCTGTAACCTGCTCTATAGTTGTCTCTGCTGGTTTTTTTTCTATGGGTTTTAATAATAAATTTTAGATAGGAAATAGAGGGTATAGATAGGTTGATAGTACATTAACCTTTTCATTTTATCTTACTCAAATGAGTGATTTAATAATTATTTCCATATCACCTAGTGTTAGAAAATTATTTTGGATGTAGTAAAAACCAGTTAGAAGGCCCAGATGCCTTATAAATGCAAAATTCAACTCATTGATATTACTTTTATAGACATATTCAATAGACTACAGAATGAATTTTTCCATCTAATAGAGAAATTGAACACTTATAGGGATATGAGTTGCTGCTGGTTAAGCTAAATGATAGCTTTCTTAGTGTAAATATCAACATTTTGTAATGGTAATCTTAATTAAAGTGCTGGCAAATTGTAGAATTTGAAACTAATACTCTAAACTTTCTTTAAACAACAAGAGTTAGTGAAAACAAAAATACTGGGAATACTAAATTTTTTAAATAGCAGATTAAAATTTTTCAAAACTTTGATTATATTCATTCCTCTGTAACTCCTGCCTTTATCACTCTGTCCACTCTCCCAAGCCTTTCCTATCCCACTTTGAGATTATTTCTTTTTTTCTTTTTTCTATTGAGAACAGTTTGTATTGCCCAGCTATGTTTGACAGGAGGGCCTGCACTGTGTGGTCATCCTAGCAGGAGTCAATTTATTAAAGAAAGCTTGGGCTGGAGAAGTGGCTAAGCGGTTAAGAGCAATACTCTTCAAACTATTCCACAAGATAGAAACAGAAGGAACACTACCCAATTTGTTTTATGAAGCCACAATTACACTTATACCTAAACCACACAAAGACCCAACAAAAAAAGAGAACTTCAGATCAGTTTCCCTTATGAGTATCAATGCAAAAATACTCAATAAAATTCTCACAAACTGAATCCAAGAACATATCAAAACAATCATCCAGCATGATCAAGTAGGCTTCATCCCAGGGATGCAGGAATGGTTCAATATATGGAAATCCATCAATGTAATCCACTATATAAACAAACTCAAGGGAAAAAACCACATAGTCATCTCATTAGATGCTGAGAAAGTATTTGACAAAATTCAACACCCTTTCATGGTAAAAGTCTTGGAAAGATGAGGAATACAAGGCCCATATCTAATCATAGTAAAAGCAATATACAGCAAACCAGT
>JADRCD010216988.1:11104-33154 GCA_019843815.1 Montemys delectorum
ATACTCAATAAAATTCTCACAAACTGAATCCAAGAACATATCAAAACAATCATCCAGCATGATCAAGTAGGCTTCATCCCAGGGATGCAGGAATGGTTCAATATATGGAAATCCATCAATGTAATCCACTATATAAACAAACTCAAGGGAAAAAAACCACATAGTCATCTCATTAGATGCTGAGAAAGTATTTGACAAAATTCAACACCCTTTCATGGTAAAAGTCTTGGAAAGATGAGGAATACAAGGCCCATATCTAATCATAGTAAAAGCAATATACAGCAAACCAGTAGCCAACATCAAACTAAATGGAGAGAAACTTGAAGCAATCCCACTAAAATCAGGGACTAGACAAGGCTGCCCACTCTCTCCCTACCCATTCAATATTGTACTTGAGGTCCTAGCCAGAGCAATTAGACAACAAAAGGAGGTCAAAGAAATTCAGATTTGAAAGGAAGAAGTCAAAATATCACTATTTGCAGATGATATAATAGTATACTTAAGTGACATCAAAAATTCCACCAGAGAACTCCTAAACCTGATAAACAACTTCAGCAAAGTGAGCGGATATAAAATTAACTCAAACAAATCAATAGCCTTCCTCTACTCAAAGGATAAACAGGCTGAGAAAGAAATTAGGGAAACAACACCCTTCACAATATTCACAAATATATAAAATACCTTGGTGTTACCCTAACCAAACAAGTGAAATATCTGTATGACAAGAATTTCCAGTCCCTGAAGAAAGAAATCAAAGAAGATCTCAGAAGACAGAAAGATCTCTCATGCTCATTAATTGGCAGGATTATTATGCTGAATGGCCATCTTGCTGAAAGCAATCTACAGATCGAAAGCAATTCCCATTAAAATTCCAACTCAATTCTTCATAGAGTTAGAAAGAGCAATTTTCAAATTCATTTGGAATAACACAACAACAAAAAAAAACCCAGGATAACGAAAACTATTCTCAACAACAAAAGAATATCTGAGGGAATCACCATCCCTGACCTCAAGCTGTATTACAGAGCAATAATGATAAAAACTGTATGGTAATGGTACAGAGACAGGCAGGTAGATCAATGGAATAGAATTGAAGGCCCAGAAATGAACCCACACAATTATGGACACTTGATCTTTGATAAAGAAGCTAAAACCATCCAGTGGAAAAAAGACAGCATTTTCAACAAATGGTGTTGGTTCAACTGTCTTTCAGCATGTAGAAGAATGCACATTGATCCGTTCTTATCTCCTTATACAAAGCTCAAGTCCGAGTGGATCAAGGACCTTCATATAAAACCAGATACACTGAAACTAATAGAAGATAAAGTGGGGAAGTGCCTTGAATACTTGGGCACAGGGGAAAATTTCCTGAACAGAATGCCAAGGGCTTATACTCTAAGATCAAGAATCGACAAATGGGACCTCAAAAAATTGCAAAGCTTCTGTAAGACAAAGGACACTGTCAATAGGACAAAATGGCAACCAATAGACTGGGAAAAGATCTTTACCAACTCTAGATCTGATACAGGGCTAATATCCAATGTATACAAAGAACTTAAGAAGTTAAACTCCATAGAACCAAATAACCCTATTAAAAATGAGGTACAGAGTTAAACAAAGAATTCTCAATTGAGGAATGCTGAATGGCTGAGAAGTACCTAAAGAAATGTTCAACATCCTTAGTCATCAGGGGAATGCAAATCAAAACAACCCTGAGATTCCACCTCATACCAGTTAGAATGGCTAAGATAAAAAACTCAGTTGATAGCAGATACTTGCGTGGATATGGAAAAAGAGATACACTCCACCATTGTTGGTGGGATTGCAAGCTGGTACAACCACTCTGGCAGTTCCTCAGAAAAATGGACATAGTATTACCTGAGGACCCAGGTATGCCACTCCTGGGTATATACCCTAAAGATACTCCAACATGTGACAAGGACACATGCTCCACTATGTTCAAAGAACCCAGATGTCCTTTAATAGAGGAATAGATACAGAAAATGTGGTACACTTACACAATGGTGTACTACTCAGCTATGAAAAACAATGAATTCATGAAATTCTTAGGCAAATGGATGAAACTAGAAAATATCATACTGAGTGATGTAACTCGGCCACAAAAGAATACACAAAGTATGCACTCATTGATAAGTGGATATTAACTCAAAAGCTCCAAATACCCAAGATACAATTCACAGACCAGATGAAGCTCAAGAAGGAAGACCAAAGTATGGGTGCTTTGGTCCTTCTTAGAAGGGGGAACAAATACTCGTGGGAGCAAATACAAAGAAAAAATTGTGGAGCAGAGACTGAAGAAAGGCCATCCAGAGACTGCCTTATCTGGGAATCCATCCCATATACAGTCACCAAACTCAGACACTATTGTGGATGCCAACAAGTGCTTGCTGTCAGGAGCCTGATATAGCTGTCTCCTGAGAGCCTGACAAATACAGAGGCAGATTCTTGCAGCCAACCATTGAACTGAGCAATTGGTCCCCAATGGAGGAGTTAGAGAAAGGACTGAAGAACCTAAAAGAGTTTGCAACCCCATTGGGAGACCAACAATATCAACCAACCAGAGCCCCATGAGCACCCAAGGACTAAATCACCAACCAAAGAATACACATGGAGGGACCCATGGCTCCATCCACATTTGTAGCAGAGGATGGCCTTGTTGGTCATCAATGGGAGGAGAGGTCCTTGGTCCTGTGAAGACTTGATGCCCCAGTGTAGGGGAATGCCAGAGCGGGTGGGTAAGTGGTGGGGAACACCCTCCTAGAAGCAAGGGGAAGGGGAATAGGATAGGGAATTTCTGGGGTGGAAACTGGGAAAGGAGATAACATTTGAAATGTAATTAAAGAAAATGTTCAATAAAAAAAGAGCACTGCCCTCTTCTGGTGTGTCTGGAGAGAGTGACAGTGTACTCACATAAATAAAATAAATCTTAAACAACCAAACCAAACCAACCAACCAACCAACCAACCAAACAAACCAAAAACCTGACTCTCACTATCGAAGCAGCTATCAAATGTCAATATCTTCTCCGCTAGTAGTGATGTTCTATGTTTACCTCCCGCTCTGTGCTGAAATTGTAGGACTTGTACAAGTCTCGTGCATTCCCAACGAATTTATTTGTACAAATACCCTGAAGTGTCTGGAAAACAATGTACATGGTGTTATTGACTCTTCTGTAGAGATCTGTGAGCTTTTAGGGGGTGGATATTATATAAGTATCGTATTTGGTGCTGAGTACTCCACAGTCTTTAACTGGCCAGGTCTTATGTTGACTAGATGAGATTCTCTGTGTTAATTGCTATCTACTACAAAGACAAAGTACTCTGATGAGGGTTGTGAAATGCTCTGATCCATGGGTATTGTAAGAAGTTATTAAGAGTCATTTTAGTACTATGTCTATTACCAGAATAATACTGTTTGGTTTTCCTCTAAACTATATATATGAAGCCTATATAGCCTCAGGTTCTTTGCAACCTTAACAGTTCCAGGTATGGATTCCATATCAGAGAGTAGGCCTTAGATACAATCAAAGAGTGACTGGTTAATTCTATAACATTCGTGCCATAGTAGGGTCAACAGTCATATTTTTTTAGACCAGTCATTGTTGTGATTTGCATGGTTGATTCCCAGCTAGGTGAGATTGAGTAACACTTTTCTTCTTCAGCAGTATGCATAGCATCATCTGGCAACAACAGACATGATCCGGTCTGGACGAAACTTTCAAATGAGTACCAGCCTGATGTTTCCAGGTTTTGTGTCTCAAGTACATCGTATGTTTGGCAATAGGGTATTTCTGCCAAGTTCTGTGTGGCAACCAAGAACAATGGCAATAGCTTGTAATGTTTGAGGGTCTGTGAGAGCCCATTAGTGAAAGATTAATCTATCTATCTATCTATCTATCTATCTATCTATCTATCTATCTATCTATCTATCTATCCATCTATCATCTCACCTATTTTTGTTGCTGAGGCTTTTATTTCCCTTCATGAGGTGTTTAGTTAAAGTTCTGCCCCTCTAATCGCAGGATAACACCGTTAACACTCACCTCCTCCCTCTCTGTCTATCTGTCTGTCTGTCTCAGTCTCTCTTTCTCTATCTCTGTCTCCCTCTTTTTTTCTGATTCTCTCTGTCTCTCTGTGTCTCTGTCTCTCTCCATAGTTCTCATTCAGGCACTTGTTCATATCTTCTTTAAGTGCTTTGAAAATATTTGCAATTGCTGTTTTGAAATCATTGTCCTGTATATTAATTGAGTTGCTTCTCTCAGAGAATAGTACAATTGGCTGCTAATTTCTGGAGGAGACATATTATATTTTTTTTCAGTTTTTTTTTTTTTTTTTTTTTTTTTTTTGCGTTTGGACTTAAGCATATAGAAACAGGTCTTTAAAGTGGCTCTTTGTATGGATATCTGATATCCCCTCTGTTGGGTGTTGTGGATGTTTGGCCCCATGTTTAATATTCTCCAACTTGAAGGGTTGTGGAAGAGTTGAATAGTACTTAGTTTCAATGTTCCTGCCTTGAGTTCCTGCTCTGGCTTACCTCAGTGATGGAGTGTGACCTGAGCGTTGAAATAAACTCCTTCTCAAGTTGCTTTCTTGGTCCCGGTGTTTGATCACAGCAGTAGAAACCCTCACTATGACAGTCCTTCTAAAGCAATTTATTTACATATACATCAACATATTTCTGCATATGAGTATACATATATCTATAGAGTAAGTAGAAAAACATCACAGAGAATAAATTTTTAATAATTACTACTCAAGTAGATTTATTCTCTAGGCTTGACAGTGTTTTAGAAATGGTTTTACATAAGAATGGAAAGAAATCTTTTTTTCTATATTTCTGCACATGCAATGTATGGTAAAAGATTAGAAAAAGTCATGAGAGCAGGGTAAATCAAACTTATTCTATAGAGTTTACTGCAATTTTATGACTGATCTTCTTGGCTGCCCTAATATCAACTTTCTTGAATCTGATTAGTTTAGTGCCTGCTCCTAAATTTTGTTCTGAAAACTTTTATCTAAAGAATGTCTGATTTCCATAGCAAGATACAAACCTTGGCAAGGCCTTCCCCTAAGTATGGATTAGGGGAAAGAGACAAACCGCAGCACCCACATGCCTCTCTGGAGCCATTGCCTTATCCATCCAATAAACTTTTTATGTGACAGAGACTTGTGTAGGTTGCTAATGTCTTTAAAGATGCACGTACTATATATGTAATGGGTTACACAGAGATGCAATGAAAAAAAGCATTTCATCTCATCTTTGAAGAAAGGGCAAGAGACTAAGTAGGAAAAGTCAGTTCTAATTGACCAAGAGCAGTTTTGAGTGGGATAAGCTATATAATACTTAAGAAAACTGAGGAGGAGCTCATTGTTTATCCTAAATATTTACTAGTAGTATGAGAAATGAATTTAATGTGTTAATATGAAAAGCAATGGTCTTGTGGTATTGGGAAAGAAAAATGATTGGGATTAACTGTGTTAAATGAACAGAAGTGAGCCAATAAACCAATAATGGTTAGTTACACATTCTTGTAGTCCTGTCACACAGAAAGCTGAGTCAGGTGCCTCAGCAGATTGAGACCCGTTTAGGCTAGTGAGATCCTGTCCTTTTTCCTTTCAGGTATCTTTAATGATATCTTTCATATGTGAGAATAGAAGTTAGAAATGTACATTGTAGTTTGTGTGTGTGTGTGTGTGTGTGTGTGTGTGTGTGTGTGTATGTGTGTGTGTGTGCTTTCTTCTTATTACAGAGTAATTAACTAAAGGAAAAGAAAGCCAGTCTGCAGCTCTCTAATATTCATGGAAGTAGGTGTCCATGAATCCTGTCTCTTATAAATTGGATTATAGAACAAGCAGGTTCTTAGGGCAGAATTTGGCATCAGGATGTTAACCAAAGCAGACACTTGAGATCAACACCTTAGAAAGAGAAAACAAAGTATGAGTGAATAGAGAGAAAGTAGTCCTAGGGACAACCACACTGCTCTACAGAGACCACCACTGTACTGTAATAGCTAGTGACACTGTCCAAAGCATGGCTAAAATACCAGCTCTTTGTTCTCTGGGTGATCATTTCATATGGGCCACCCTGGGAAGGGCATATTCATGGTGGTTCTCTGTAGCGGAGGCTGACACTAAATGGGCTATAAGCTGCAATCATCTGTTGTCAACATTCTGGAGCCTAGAGCAGCAATCCTGTTTTTGATGAATGACCTGAAAATATAACCTAGTGCTTTCCACACTACCTCCTCATTTAAACTCCCTTTTGCAACCTTCAGATGATGGAGTCACTTCTCTTTATGGTGATGATTTATTTTCCAAGCTATGGTAGGGAATGCAGTTGAGTACAAGGGGTAGGCATTATTCTCCCAAAACATTGAATGGTAGTATTTTGTTATGTATAGAAAGTTTAACTTCATATATCACCTCATTAACAGGTAATATTAGCACTAAATTTTGTGGGATCATAAAACATATTTTTATCTGTACTCCAAGTATAAGAACAAAAATGAACCACTCTAGCTCACTTCATCTCTTTCACCTGAAGGAGTTTGCAGAAACGCAAGCACAAAGCATGTTCTATTTTGCTTTATAACTAAATATTACAAGCTTAGTTTCTATCAGCATTGGAAAATTATGTTATAGTTTGTGTGTCAAAATCTCAAATGAGTCACAGTTGGTTAAAATAAGCAATATATTTTTTGTCTTTCTCTGTCTCCTTTGCTCTCACTCTCTCTTCCTTTGTTCCTCCTACTTCTGTCCCCTCTTCTTCCTTATCCCCCTATTGTCATAGTTCCTTTGATTTTTGACTCTTCTGCTTCTGCCTTATGAGTCCCTCTGTAACACTTAATTTATGATAAACATCTCATTCAAATTCACAATAGCACATGTGAATCTTTGTCATGTTAAGGGGACATGTTAATGTTTGTTGATTAGTGTATGGATAATCTGAGAGTTGGTGCATTATTCTCTTTACAGCCTAGAGAAAACCTAATTTTAACAAGACCTACTTTTGGATTGTAGAAGACTCCTTTTAGGGATAGATGCCAAGAAGTCCTTACAAATATTTACTTAACTGTGAGTATGACAGATTAAAAGAAGTATTGTAAATGTAACTTTTATTCACCAGATATAATTGTTATGTCAGTCTTACTGATGAATAAGGTCACACTTTCTAGCTTTTTCTGAACTCTGCTTGGCTGGTTCAATTCAGCTGTTCTGGCCCAAGCCTTTCTCCAAGTTAACTGATTCAAACTGGCATCTCTCAGCTTCTCCCTGAATTGCTCTGCTTGGCCTCAAACTAACTCTGGCAATTTGTTCTAATCTTCTAGTTTCTTATTCTCTGACTCATTCTGTCTTCACCTGCAATTTGTTTCTGTAAAACTGTTCCCCCTCAATCTCTCTGTCTCTCTTTCTCATTCTCTGGCTTCAAATGCTCTTGCTGACCTGCACTGAACTGCATGAATTCATGAATGAACTCAACTTCACTGCACTGCACTCATGTCACTAACTCCCAACTGACTGACCCTTTTTCCTTACACTTGTCTTAAATAAATTCTCTTTCCTGTGTTCTTGTTATGAGAGTTAGGCTTATCCTATTTCTGACTCATTCTGTCAGCTCTTTTTCTGATTCATCACTTTGTTTTCCCCTCAATTAGAAGCCATTTTGAAACATGAGTGCTTCCTTTTACAAACTAATTTTAACTTAAAGATATGTACTTACCTGTATCCAAGCCAGAGGGATCAAGTGTGTGCCTGTATCCAAGCCAGAGGGATCAAGTGTGTGCCTGTATTCCAGCCAGATTACATAGATCTAGAAGGTCTTTGAACCTGATTCCTTGCCAGAGCAACCATATTGTTGGATTAAAATTCCTCAGCTTCTCACTGAATTGCTCTGATTGGCCTCAAACTAACACTGGCAATTTGTTCTAATCTTCTGTTTTATTTTTTGTTTTTGCTTATTCTGTGACTCACTTTGTCTTCACCTGCAGAATAGAAATCTGAAGGTAGTTAATGAATTATAGAAAGACAGGTACCAAAATGTATTACTTGAAATCTTGCTTCTGCCAGTAAGTAATTATTAAAATTATATCTTGAATAAATTGTATTAGGGTTTCTATTACTGTGATAAAATACCATGACTAAAAAGAAACCTGGAAGAAAATGATATACTTCAGCATATACTTCCAGGAAACAATTCATTACTGAAGGAATTTCATTAGTAAAGGCTGTCAGGGCAGGGTTTCAGAACAGGAACCTATAAGCAGGAACTGAGAAGGAGGTGTCCTGTGACAAAACTTTTCCTGGAGAGTCACAACACATATCTACTCACTCCAGTTAGGGGACTTACAACAGATCAAGGTATGGGTGTCACCTATTTCTTTCCATCCTGGCAAAACAATGGGTTTTATTGGGGTTACTTTCAGGAATATGGGTGAGGGGTTGCTTATGGGGCAGAAATGGCGCAGAGACAGCTGCATCACCAAAGTTCACACCAGCATGGGCGAAAGTTCACAAACTCTTCCAGGCATCTTGAATTGTTTCTGCTTCTTCCAGGAACCATATTGGGTCTCACAGCTATTTTGAGTTGTTTCCTTTTTGTCTAAAAAATTTTCCTGCAGGATATAGTATTTCAGTCTAGGAGGAGACTGTTGCACAAGAGGCAATAAAGAAATGCTGCTGACTGGTTTGCTCCTCGTGGCTTGCTCAGTCTGCTTTATTATACCCTCCAACTCTACCAGCTCAGGGATGGTACCATCTGCAGTGACTTAATACTTCCCACATCAATCATAAATCAAGAAAGTATACATTAGGCTTGGCCACAGATCATTCTTGTGGGGGCATTTTCTCAGTTGAGGTTCCCTCTTCCAAATTGACTCTAGCTTATGTCAAGTTGACATAAAACTAGCCAGCACAATTGACCTCTAGCCAACTTGACACACAAATGCATCATAGTTAAACAATTACTTTCCTTTCTTCTCAGCCCTCACAGGACAACTTACTCATCTCCGAGCACTCAATTCTTTCTCCAGCTCAAAGTTCCATTACCAACATGATCCTCCCAAGGCAGAGTTAGATCTGTCACAGCAATACTCCAGGACTGGAACCAGTGTCTGTCTTAGAGAGTCTATTGCTGTGATTAAACACTATGACAGAAGGAAACTTGGGGAGGAAAATGTTTCTTTCAGCTAACACTTTTACCACCAAAGCAAATCAGAGCAGGGATTCAAGGTGGGAACATAGAGACCAGAGCTCATGTAGAAGCCATGGAGAAAATGCATGGGAAGCATTGTCTGGGGACATTCTCTCAGTTGAGGTTGCCTCCTCCAACATAATTCTAGATTGTTTCAACTTGACACAAAACTGTACAGTACATTAGCCTACCCAATAATAAAGTTATAAAAATGAAGACATTGTTCTATTTCATCTCTTTCAAAAAAGAAAAATAATATAGAACAACATATGGCTGTTTTGTCAGAGGAGAATTATAATAAACTAATAGCACAGGGTCTATATAACAAATATGAGTTTTGAAAAAAGAAGTGGTATTTGAAGTATGTCTCTCAGGAGTTAGAGAGTTGACATGGTGATAACATTTACTGGACTCTGTCTGTTACTGCAGAAATCGGTACTGTTGAAGTAGAAATCAATCTGCAGTTTATAGTGAGACTTTAAATTACAGTGTTCTTATGAGTATATATTTTGCTATGTTGGAAAAATATTCATAAAAATAGAATCCTAAGATCAAGAAATATTAACTGCCAAATAAAATATATCATCCTAACCATTTGAGTACAAATTTTTATCAATGTTTGTAAATAAACACAAATGCACTTAAGTACTATGTGGAAGTATCATTCATTGTGGACTCGGTTTAAAGCAGATGTTAAGATGGAGATTGGTAGGTGAGACATGTATTATGAAGTGTTCTTGGAATCCCAGTCTGTGGAAGGGAGAAGGAAACAGGAGTGAGTTGGGCAAATAGTCAAAGGCTGAACATGGCCTTTGGAGCTATGGGTAGCCAGAGTTGAGCAATTTTTAGATGGAATAGCTAAAATTTTTTACCTTTGTCCCCATTAGTCATTGGATGAAGTGCTTCCCGTTCTTTATACTAAAGTAGCTGGCAGTGCTGCCAGCTGAAGCTTACCTGCCAATAGGACTTTGAGAAGCTGGGGCTTCACTGGAAATGTCAAACTCCATTAAAAAATATTTTATGTGCATTGGTGTGAGGGTATCAAGTCCCCTGCAACTGGAGTCACAGACAGTTATGAACTGCCATGTGGTTGCTGGGGATTAAACCTGGGTCTTCTAAAAGAGCAGCCAGTGCTCTTAACCACTGAGCCATCTCTTTAGCTCTCCAGTTTTTAAAATTACAGAATATTTCATAAATTTAAATATCATTACATTAAGTAATGTAATTAGTCTTCCCTCATTAAGATTTATTAAAGTTTTTTGTCCCTGTGTTTCCTTTAGACAGGAACAATTCTGGGTTAAAATTTTTGAGATGGGTAGGAGGTCCTATCTCTCAACTGGGGGGCATGCCTATCTACTGGAGGTGGTCTTTTCAGGTTCTATCTCCATTCTGTTGGGTATTTTGGCTAATGTCATCCCTGTTGGGCAAGGAATGAAGGAAAGACCATCTAGAGACCACCCCACCTGGG
Organism: Montemys delectorum; assembly: GCA_019843815.1. Lineage (NCBI taxonomy): Eukaryota > Metazoa > Chordata > Mammalia > Rodentia > Muridae > Montemys > Montemys delectorum. Next base: position 21,783 of record JADRCD010216988.1, read on the forward strand.
ATCCATTCCATCTACAGAAACCAAACCCTGACACTATTGCTAAAGCCAAGAAGTGCTTGCAAATAGGAGCCTAATATGGCTGTCCTCCTAGGGGCTCTGCCCAAATCTGACTAAGACAGATGTAGATATAGCCAATAATCAGACTTAGCTTGGGGACCCAAATGGAAGAGTTAGGGGAATGACTAGGGAGCTGAAGGGGATTGCAACCTCATAGGAAGAACAATAGTATAAACTAACCAGACCCCCAGAATTTCCAGGAACTAAAGGACAAACCAAAGAGTATATATGGATGGGTTTGTGGCTCCAGCTACATATATAGCAAAGGATTGCCTTATCTGGCATCAATGGGAGGGGAGGCCCTTGATCTTGTGGAAACTTGTTGCCCCAGCATAGGGGGATGTCAAAGGGATGAGATGGGAGTCGGTGGGTGGGGAAGTATCCTCTTAAAGGCAAGGGAGAGGAGGGATGGGATGGGGGCGTTACAGAGAGGAGACCAGGAAAGGGACAATATTTGAAATGTAAATAAGTAAAATAACAAATTAAAAAAAGAATTATTGAAGTTGATGCATGTGAATACATTTAGAATACTCCCTGTAAAGTAGAGGCAACTGTTTGTGAGTATAAAATATCAATATAATCTTCTGTATCCAGAAAGGTTATAATCTTTATGATTTTCACCATTCTAACAGTAATCTTTTCTATAGATTTAGGTTTCCTGGTAGGTGGAAAATTTCCAATGAAACATTTCATAGATGATTAATTTCAAAAGTAAAATAAACTCTTAAAACTGCATATTTATTGCCAATATCCTTTGAATTTTTCATTGTATTTTTAATAAATTTACCTAGTGTAAATATATTAGCAGTTAAAATTGCCTTTTGTCTTCACCTCAAGAGTCTGGTAAATTATATGCAGAGTCTTTAAAAAGTACTCCAAAAAGTGTTTCAAAATCTCAATCTACAAAACCTAAGAAATGGGAAGTTATTCAAACTAATCTAGAAAGATAAATGCAGTTTTAAGTCTTTTTATGCTAATTTGTAGCGACTTTTGTACGCTCGCCAAATACTTTGGCAGAAGTAGGAGGGGATTGTTTTGTTTCAAAATAATTATGGAAGTTGGAGAATGTGTACAGTTTTCATCTCCTCCAGCTAATTTATATGTAATATTTGTTTTCTGATGAATTGACTTCAAGGTTCATATTTCAGGACTTCTCTGTCAGTAGGAAACTTGGCAAGGGCTCTGTTGATAAAGCATTCACTGGTGTTGGAGCCTGCAGCAGCGACTGGATCAACTCCCTTCTCATGCTTAACTTTGCTCTAAAAGGTTTCTTTTAAAAGAAAAAATAGAAGAGCAGGGAGAAGGAAAATTTTGGATGAGGCAGTTTAGTGAATGAACTTTCTCTCCGCCCAAACTTTTCTATTCCCTTAGCTATTGAATCAATAGAACGTTTGTGTGTTATCACGGAATAAAATCATTTTTTTTTTTACTGAATATTTTTTTATGGAGAGAAATGTAAGTTAAGTGCAGGAGAAAACCCAGAGATGGTACACGCTTGAACTCGTCAGTTTGTCTCCAGGGAAAGAATATGTCTTGTTGGATAAATAGTAATCTGCAGAAAAATAATACATGATTTTTATATAACTTTAAAAATTATTACATTATTATTATGTGTGTGTGTGCACACGCGCATGCACGAATACGTGTGCAGTATGTGTCAAGGCATACATGTCTAAAGGCCAGAGACTTGTAAGATTCATTGTTTCTCTCCATCACCATGTGGGTGTCAGGGACTGAACTGAAGTCTTTAGGCTTGAGTGTAGGCACCTTCACCTGCTGGGCCATCTTGATGGCTCTCATTTAACTCTTAAAGATGTATTCTGTTCTAAGATTGCAGTCAGGTCTCAAGTCTTATATTCTTGAATATAACTACAAAACTACAAAAGGATGTAGTTTCAACCTTAGCTAGCTTCTTAGCAACATCTGATGATGTCAAAAAGTCTATTATTCAGTTGTAAAAGGTTGGCAAGTTCAGTATCCTAACAGGTGTTATAGACCAATTGAGCTGTATAGATGTAATAGTAGACAATAAGGTCAATGATGAACCATAGCAGACAGAGAACTTTTCCCACATGATGATCTATGGTTACATAACATAGAACATTGAGTAATTTACTTAAATAAGCTGTAGACAGGAGATTCTAGAATAACAAATGATACCATTTTCACACTATTTCTTAGGTCCTTAAATCAACAGTTTTCAAAGTGGACCAGCAGCATAAATATATGGTACTTGTGAAAAAATCCATACTCCAGGATCTTATATCAGAATAGCTAAGTCAAAGCACTTGTCTAAGACTCATTAACTCATATTTTAGCAGCCCCCTATGTGATTCCAAGACACAATTAAGACTGCTAACCCTTGCTTTTGAAAAGACTCACACTTTCACTAAAATTATACGGATTCCCACCTCTTATATGTTTGAGTTTCAAATAGCATGGAGCTTAGACATTGGCTCAGTTAGTACCAGCTGGTACAATGTGCAGTGATGTCAGCAGCTCATCACTTTCAGGATCCTCACATGTATTTAAGAATTTGCTTGAAACACTGATGAGTGCAATTATTTTGATTTTTTGCTTTGTTATTCAAAGAACACAAAACTGAAAAATACCAAAACGCTGATAGTACTTATTAAAATATAATTCATGCAGATTTTATGTAAAATAATTCTTGCTGGTTTGCATCTGTACTGGCTAGTTTTGTGTGTCAACTTGATACAGGCTAGAGTTATCACAGAGAAGGGAGCTTCAGTTGGGGAAGTGCCTCCATGAGGTCCAGCTGTGGGGCATTTTCTCAATTAGTGATCAAGGGGGGTAGGCCCCTTGTGGGTGGTGCCATCTGTGGGCTAAAAGTCTTGGGTTCTATAAGAGAGCAGGCTGAGGAAGCCAGGGGAAGCAATCCAGCAAAAAACATCTCTCCATGGCCTCTGCATCAGCCCCTGCTTCCTGACCTGCTTGAGTTCTAGTCCTGACTTCCTCTGGTGATCAACAGCCATGTGAAAATAAGCTAAATAAACCCTTTCCTCCCCAGCTTACTTCTTGGTCATGATGCTTATAGAAAAATAAAAACCCTGACTAAAACAGCATCTAATCATTATTACCAATGTTACTAATATTTAGTGTCGTCTAGACACCTAACATTACTTGACCCTGCTGATTTTCTGTTTGTTTACTAATGATGATGCTGGGCATTAAGCTGCAGGTTTTGCGTGTGCTCCTTGCATGTTCTATCACTGAGCTGAACTTTTGTTTCATTGTGGAAGGAAATGCAAAGTCTGGAAAACAAATAGCTGAAATGTTGGCAATATACCATCCAGGATAGTGACTTCAAATACAAGTCTTCTAGTATGTATGTTTTTATGTGTCTGGGAACTGATGGTTTCCTTTCAGAAGTGTGAAGCTGCCATTCACTTGGAAAGGGAAGAAGTGAGGCTCCTGTTGACTTGTGAGTTTCAGGGTATCTGAATGGATTTGGCTTTATTTCACCAATTAATGGTAGTTATATGTCATGACTTGGGCCTCCAGCCAAAAACAGCCTCCTTTGTTTCTCTTCTTGGCTATGAAAAGCAAGTCCTTTTAAGTCTCAGTCCCCCTGGTGGGTCTTTTAGCCAGGAGAGCCGGAAACGCTGTAAGAGTCTGTCCAGCTCCTAATGTACGGATTATGTCTTTTGATTGGTGTTGCCACTTAAGTAATTTAAGCACCCATGATAACTGACAGAAAAATAGCTCTTTGACATTTTTTGTAATTTCTTTGTCATCCACTGAATACAAGACATTTAGGACATGCTGTCTGAGGTAGAGTAGGACACAGCACAAAATCCTCAGATCTGGTCATGTCTGAATGTAGCAAATACTTGGCAACCCTAGCAGCTGTAGATAACCAACAGAAGAATCCAAAGAAGGAATTGTTTGCTGTGACCCTGATATTTGACCATGTCTAGTGATGACAGCCTGTCTCCTGAAGCTGGGAAGATTAGTTGTACAAATTAGCTCACCCTGAACTCCATGCAGAAAGCTCCTCTTTATTATCATAAATGTGGGATTTTTATCATGGATCCAAATTCTAATCTATGTAGACACACAAGTGAAATGTAGGAACCTCCCACCCCAGACATTTCCAATTAGCCATTATAATGCTTTGGGTCTATTATCTTATAAAGGAGGCGTGTCTAGGTTCTTGGTACTTTTGTCATGTCTTACCTAATTAGTCGGTTTAGTACAGAGTAATGTGTTCGTGTGTGTGCCCACAAGAGCACATTGGTGTATGTGTGTGTGTATGTGAGTATGTGTGTGTGTGTGTATGAAGTTGTGCTGGTCACTGAAGAATGCTTCTATTTTATGTTCTTATAGATTTCCCCATTTATAATTTCAACTAGCATCCTTCTTCAGATGGTGTAAGCCCTTAGGCTTTAAATAGTGACTTCATTTTGACCATTTCAATTAGTATTTCCTATCTATCACTTTCACCAGTAAAGGAAAAAGTTTCAGTTTGGGGTTTTGTTTTAGTTTTTCATTTCACATAGAACCTAGACATGTAGTTTTCTGGGCCATAAGCCCCGAGCCTTTACAACGTTTATCTTTTACAACTTATTCATATATTCAGTTTTCAATTTCTTCCTGTCAACCTCTGTATTCTTTTCAATCACATCTCTGGAAATCTGGGATTAATTTTTACATCGAACAGTCTTGTTATGGGGGAAGTTATGTCTTCATAGATAGACCATAGTTGTGGATCATATCTAAATACTTTGTTCTAATATGACTTTAGTACATTATAAAAGTATGTAGGAGATCAAAGGTTTTGCAGTTTCTTTATTAGTATCTTATTAAGTTTGTTGACATGGTATGTGCAATGGAAACCCCAAATCACAATATTTTCACTTCCATGTCATAGGTTCCAAGGAAGATTTTACATTATTCATAATGTTTAAATACTGCAACTCAACGCTGAAATGAAATCCAAACAAAATGTGGAGAAGCAAATGCTATCCACATTTACTCACTGAGCACAGGCATCTTTGAGTTTTGTATATAACAATTTATTTTTTTATGCACAACATGCCATTTTAATATATTTTTCATTTAAATGGTAATATTTAATTTAAAATTTTTACATGTTGATAAGTTAACAACTGGTTTTAATTATAGGTTTAATATATATATACATATATGTATAGGTTTAATATACATATGTATATATATTAGTGTTCTTCATTGATTTTCAATGTCTATGTAGTAAATACAATTGTCACAGATGTTTTAAATATAAAATATTTAAGTAGGCAAGTAACAGTTTAACACAGAATTAAATCTTTAAGGATGTAAATTTCATGAACTAATTTGAAAGTAACTTTTGGTATCTTACATGAAAGAAAATATTTTTTAAAGTGTGTGTATTGTCAGAATGCATAAAAACATGGCTTGAAAATATTTTAAAGTGATAAATCATTAAATTTCCACAGTTTTCCTGCTTTTCTTGATTTATCAGAACCATTTTGAGTTATATGAGAGTTTTGCAAACTTATTAATTTCAACCCAAAACTTGAAATCTTCATGTTTTAATATGATTGCTATATAAAAACTAAAGCAAAAAGAGGTTTTGAACTTACAGCCATACAGAGTGTCATTTTAACAAACACTTGGAAAAAAAATTCCAAGAACTCATAAAGGAAATGTTTATTTTGGCTTACAGTTTTAGACATTTCTGCCCAAGGCCAGCTTTTTCCATTGCTTTAGGACCAAGAGTAGACAGAACATCTTCGTAGCAAGAGATTACTCATCTCAGTTGTGTCTGTGGAGGAGGTGCAGGAGAGGAGAGGAAGAAGGAAGGAGAGGAGAGGCATCGAGGGAACAAGAAAGAAAACACAATGTGACAGGATATATAAATCCTTCAAAGGCCTGTGGCCCTCTGTGACCTACTTGCTCAGACTAGATCCTGCCTCCTATTAGCCCATTCAGATGAGTTCATCAATGATTAATCCACTGATAAAGTGCTCATGATCCAGGCCCCTACCTCTACATACTGCTATAGTCTTTGCAAAGTATGGGGCCTGGGAGTCCACTTGAAAGATGATGTCTACTTGGAGTTTGCCATCTGGGCCTGGCCTGTTGACTTGAGTGTTTACATGTGGCTTCTTTATATGGTGCGAATTCCTCCACATATGTTAAGTGGATTCTCAAAGGGCTTGTCACAAGGGACAAGTGAATAATAGAAGTGAATAAATAGTGAGCAAATAATAGAATAAATAGAGTAAATAATAGAAGTGAGTCAGTCAAAGAATGGGTGATTCTTTTTTGGGGGGGAGGGGTGATTCTTTCTAAGTAGTGTTGGAAGTCACTATGTGTCAGTGACACAGGTCTCCATACAGCAGAAATGAAACCATTAAGATTAGCCCTGAGTCAAAGCTGTGAGACATAGGAAGAGGCATCGTTTATGGTAGGAGAACCCAAATGGTCAAACTTTATTATTATTATATGTGTACACATGTTTATATGTCTAAGTTTGCATATGTGTGTAGGTAACCATGAATGTGAAGATGACAGGCTGGCCATTGGTTTAGTGTTTCAGACAGTGCTCATGTTTTGGAGGGGCTATGGTCTCTAGCAAGCTAGAGTTTACCAGCTAGGTGAGATTGGCTTGCCAGACTTCTGCTTGTTTCTGTCTTCTCAGGGGGCATGATTACAAGCATGTGCCACTATGCCGAGCTTTTAAATGAGTGGTGGACATTGAACTCAGGTCTGTATGCTTGTACAGTAAACACTTTATCAGCAGAGCTATCTCCTGATTGTACATGTTTGCCAATATTTTAAAGCCACCCAAACATATTCTGACTTTCTCTGTTGTTTAAATTTTATTTTAAATTTCTCTCTCTCTCTCTCTCTCTCTCTCTCTCTCTCTCTCTCTCTCTCTCTCTCTGTGTGTGTGTGTGTGTGTGTGTGTGTGTACATGTGTGTGCAGATGCCCACAGAAATCAGAGGTATCTGATTTCCCCTAGACTGAAGTTACAGGTATTATACCCACCTGATGAAAATTCTAGTAACTGAATTTAGATCTTATTTGAGACCAGCACACTCCATTAACACTGGGCTGTCTCTTTAGCCCCATATTTTTCTTTATCTTTTTCTTCTTTTCTTTTCTTTTCTTTTTTTTGGGGGGCGGGTACAAAATGAGAACAGTCTAATATGACATTTGTTGTAGACAGATCCTATGTCAACATTCTAAAATTCTATACATCTATTCTTACATCTTTGTGCATAGATTAACCACAGGCCTCTCTCTGTGTGTGTAGCAGTGTCTACAAATTGCTTCCACCCAATGGCTTTTCTAATGATCGCATTGCATCATATAGAGTACTGGATTAGCATACAGGAGCCAGAATCTCTAATATGTTCAGTGAAGAGAGAACCCAACTTAAAGAAGCCCATATAGCAAGGGATTCTGGGTTCTTATTGGAGTGGAGGGAACATTTCAAATCCAGCCTAAAGCTCAGAGACACCTGCAGTCAGATCCTGTTAGCTTTCTGTTACTATACATCAAAAGCAGAACTCTTTTCTCAGGCTGACTTGAAGCTCCATAGAGAGCCCTACCTAGGCTGGCCCTGAACTTGTGATCCTCTTACCTCAGCCGCCAGAGTAAAGATGAATCATTTTAAGGTGTGATGTTTTACTTCACAATAGTTTTACTTTTCAAACAAATTTCCAGGCAGAACTCACTAAGCATGCTGTGTCTATCAGTAGTTGTTAACAATTCAATCTGGTGTGTGTGTGTGTGTGTGTGTGTGTGTGTGTGTGTGTGTGTGTATGAACACTAATATTCTATCCAGGATATATAATTTGTTGATGATTTCAAATGAAAGGTCATGAGGGTATAAGCTTTGCCATTAAATTTAATTTCATTCTCATTTAGAAGACAGCCACAAAAGAAAAAGGTTATTAAAATACCTTTTCCCAAATTCAAAACACCCCAAATCCTAATCATATAATTTCAGATTTAAATATTTAACATCACTTTAAATTCATTTAGTTAAAGTAGTAAAGATAAATATTAATCATTTCTTTATTTTTCAAATCTCTATGAGCAAAACATTATCATATTACAGAGGAACCCTTAGCAGGAGCCCCCAGGACCATGTCAGTCTGACACCGATCCAGGGTCTCTGAAATCAGGCTGAAGTTCGCAAGTGAGGGCGAGCACGGTGGTCTTAGGCTGAAGCTGTTTGTTTGTTTGGTTGGTTTGGTTTGGTTTTTGACATCAGTTCATTGTAAAGCAATCATAGGTAAGTCATACATTCCCTAGTGTGCATCGTTTGGTTTCACACCCAATAAGCTCCTTGGAATGTGACTAGGTAGGATTGATTAAAAATGGAGTTTTACCTGAGTCAGGCTTAGCAGTCTCATTCTGGTACACATGCCAGGTCTGTACTTGGCGTGTCCCAGCATTGTCTTCCTAACAACTGACACTTTAGTAAGAACTTTGTATCTCCCGATTTTATTGCAAAATAAAAGTAGTAACAGAGGAAAAAAATAAAATTAATAGAAACTGTATAATTTGTAGTATAGCATGGGAAACACATACACACAAACACATACACGCACACACACACACACACACACACACACACACACACACACACACACACACACAAACCCCATGCATCTCAAGTGCTAACTGCTCTCAGCTGAGTGTGGCAGGACTGCTCAGCCTTTATCATGTTGTTTATGTATACATAATTTAAAATAGTTCCTTGACTCAGCTTCAGAGAAGTCACAGGACAATCAGGAGCCAAACTAGCTAGTAGAACAAAGAACTGTCAGAGTAATGGGCTCCGTTTATCCTCCACCATCAGCACCCAAGATCAGAGAGAGTTAGGACTCCCTCGCTGCTTGTCTCAAAACACATTTCATTTTGTCAGTTGGCATTCTGCTTGCTGACTTTGAAAGGGAGATAGTGGAGTCGTTGCATCTGGAAGAGATCAAGCAAAGAGGAGGCTTGCCAGGGTCATCTTGCAGATGTAATCATGTGCTAAACTGAGAACTCCATTCTCAGAACAAATGCCTCACACACTGCGGGAAGAGACTGGACAGAAGCTAGAAGGCGCCACAGTGTGAGGATCTATTTACCTTCTTTGTTTTATTCAGTTATTAAATAAATCTCTTTGCTAAAATTGACAAGTTTGGCTAATTCTAAGCAGGACAGGAACGGTATCAACTAAGACTGGACCGAGTGAATTGGGTTATATTGTCTCAATGGCACAAGTTGTCAACAGCCAGGGATAGAGGTATAGTTCCACACTGTCGCCCTCCGAAGCTGAGAAGTTCCCTAATCTTTTAAGGACCTCAACTCAGTTGAAACAGGATCTTTGGATTAGATGCAGGAGAAACTACGATGGGGAGGCATTGTGAAGCAGAGTTTGAGTTTATTAAAGATAGAAAGGTACTAAGGGGAAAAAAAATAAAGCACATCAAAGAGAATGGGTATAAGCTTTTCAGTGAATAGTAACAGTTTATTAAAATAATTTGTATTCTTTTTGTTTACTATAGTTTTTAAAAAATTGGAGTGTGAATGTATATATGATATGGGTATGTGTATTCTCTCTCTGTCTCTCTCTCTCTGAAGTTTGAGGGGACAATATGCATTTGTGTATCTGTGTTGGTTGTCTTCTATCGGTTTTTCACTTTTTTATTGAGGTAGGGTCTGTAACTGAACTTGGAGCTAGCCTATTTTGGCAAGGCTAGCTAGCCAGCTTGCTCTGAGGATCTTTCTCTGCCCCCAGAGTGCTGGGATATAGGCAGCTGCCTTGCCTATCTTGCTTTTAAGTGAGTTTTAGGTGTCTGAACTCTGGTTCTCACCCTTGTACTGGGAATGCTTTAGCTAAAGAGCCATCTCATCGGCCTTATTTTTAATACAGGTTTTGTGTGCCTTAGCACGATTCCTACAAAGTATTGTGGCTCTCAAATGATATCTCAGAGGGTTGCTAAGAAAACTTTTACTCCATCTATTTCTCTTTCTGTTTGGTAGATGAAATTATGATGTGGTCTTGGGGACTTGGTCTTGGATGGGATTATAATTTGATAAGGTAAAGCTCAGAGCCACCAAGGTCCTATGATCTCTGGACAAGTCCTTTTACTTACTGGGTAGTTCTGGTAGGTAAATTAGGTAGTAAGATTCTTGGTAAACTGCAGGCTTAGAGCTGAGAAAGGAGGAGGACTTTAAGCAAATGTTAACTATGCTGGGATTATGATTATTCTTGTCAGCTGATCAGAGGCTTTATCCAGACTTCTAGGTCAAGGATTTCTTCCTTCCCATGTCCCTATCACTTTCCATCTTTCCATTCTCGTTCAAGGCAAGGCAAAAACAGCATGGGGGTGGGGAGAGGTCTGAAGTTATAGTTTTGTGGTTAAAGCACACTTGCTGCTTTCTCAGAGGGGCAGAGTTGAGTGTCATGCACTCATATAGCCAGTTCCAAGGAATTGTGCTCCTTTCTCTGGGCTCTGTGGGCACTTGGTACATACACACACAGTGCACCTATGCCTATAGAGGCGAATCACTCAAATATACACATGAATACACACACACACACACACACACACACACACACACTTTTTTCTGTGTGACAAGATTTGTCTTTGCTGTCCTGGAACTTACTCTGTAGACCAGGCTGGCCCTGGACTTACAGAGATCCACCTGCCTTTGATTCCCTAGTGTTGGAATTAAAGGTGCATGCCATCAGTTCCTGGTTTAAATAAATCTTTTGAAAAATGAAAGCATACAGTGGGTACTTGAATTAATGACAGAAGAAGGAGGCAGGTAAGTTAAGTGCATGAATGATATTTTAGAATTATTGGCTTTGAGATTATTTTAAACATTAATTTATTCATAAAGTGTCAGAGTCTGTGATGCCAAAAATTTCATAATTTTTTCCTATTATGTGCAAGAGATCTGTTCTAATTAATTCATCTATCAAATAATGCGGTAGATGGTAGTAATTCCTCTTCTCTATTACAAGGGAAGACTACATAAGCTGCAAACAGCAAAGCTTTGGTGCCAAATAACTGGATCTATAGACAACTGAATCATTGGGTGGATCTATCACTTACATCATGACTGGGTCTATAGACAACTGAGTCATTGGGTGGATCTATCACTTACATCATGACTGGGTCTATAGACAACTGAGTCACTGGATGGATAGGTCACTTTGGTCATGGGAAATCTATACAACAGCTGAATCATTGGCTAGCTTCCTCACATTGGTCAAGACTGAGTCTGCAGACAGCTGTGTCACTAGAGAGATGGGTTGCTTTGGTTCTGACTG
>JADRCD010216989.1:0-25951 GCA_019843815.1 Montemys delectorum
AGAGAGAGAGAGAGAGAGAGAGAGAAACAGACAGACAGACAGACAGACAAAAATAGAGAGATACATAAACAGATATACCAGTACACACACACACACACACACACACACACACACACACACACACAGAGGGTGGGGGTGGAAGGGAGGGAGGGAGGGAAGGAGAGAGGGAGGGTTCTCGAAAGTGCACCAAGAATAGGCATCTATGGCCTATGAGAAGACGAGGGAAGAAAGTAACTGTAAGAGAATGGCTGGTCATGATACCTCCCCTTGCAGAGAAGTTTATTCAGGGATTGGGGGAGGGGTGAACTGTGATCTTAGGTTAGTTGGTGCACCAAATGTTGCAGTAATTTCTTACCCCAAGGAGCCCATATTTTAAAAACACACACACAACCAGTTATTTTATTTATAAGCTATATACCTAGATTGGGCAGACCTATCGCTATAGTAATTTATTCCCCAGCTATGTGACCCCTTGCTACTTGCAGCTTCTCTAGGCCATATGCTTCTGCTCCATCTTCCTTTCCTTTCCTCTTCATCCATCTCCCTGAAACCTCCTATGGGAACTGTTTGGTTCCATAGCCTAATCATTGCCTCTAGCCAGGATAGGCTCTAGTCAGAATAGGGAGAAGGTTCAGTGAGACTGCCTGAGTACTGGTCTACTCCTCTAGGAGGTGGGGAGTCAGCTCCTCTTGAGGAAGCAGAACTAACATTAAAATACAAACAGCTCAGAATTTCTCCTGTCTAAAGGAAATACAGGGACAAAGAGTGGAGCAGAGACTGAAGAAAAGGCCACCCAGAGAGTGCCCCACCTAGGGATACACCCCTTCTGCAGAAAACAACACCAGACACTATTGCTGATTCCAAGAAGTGCTTGCTGAGAGGAGCTTGAATTAGCTGTCTCCTGAGAGGCTCTGCCAGAGCCTTACCAATACAGATATGAATGCTAGCCAACCATGAAACTGAGTATAGGGACCCTAATGGAGGAATTAGGATAAGGACTGAAAGGGCTGAAGAGGTTTGCAACCTCATAGGAAGAACAATAATATCAACCAACCAGACCGCCCCCTCTGCCCAGAGCTCCCAGGGACTAAACTATCAACCAAAGAGTTTGCATGGAGGAACCCATGGCTCCAGCTGCATCTGTAGCAGCAGATGGCCTTATCTGACATCAATGGGAGGAGAGACCCTTGGTCTTGTAGAGACTTGATGCCCCAGAGTAAGGGGATGTTACAGCTACAGCGGTGAGGCAGGAGTGGGTGAGAGGGGGAGAACCCTCATGGAAGCAGGGGAATAGGGGATGGGATAGGGAATTTGAAGAAGGAAAACTGGGGAGGGGGAATAACATTTGAAATATAAATAAATAAAATAACCAGTGAAAAAATATAAACAGCACCAGGACAATCTACAACATAAAAGTAACAGGAAAACAAGTCAAAACCATTAGTTGAGGAAATATTTGAACCACTTTCTCAAAATACACCTTGTTTTAAATCTCTTATATTCTAAACAGAGAAATCTATTAAATATCAAAATGATATATATTTTTTGTACACTATTTTGTCTGTCTAGAGTTTGGTTCCCATATGTCTAAGTTCAGACACATATACTCTCTGGAGGATGGAATTCTTTCCATCCTGCCCACATAGCATTTCAGTGGCCTTAATTTTCTTTCTAGTACACTTCTATTATTCCATTCACAGAATGCAGGTGGCTATCAAATACCTGGAGAGTGAAACTATGACTGCATCTTTCTTTCTTTCTTTCTTTTTTTTTTTTTTACATCAGCAAAGATCTTTCTACTCTTTAGCAACTGATCTTTTATTATTATTATTACTTTGACTCGCTCTGATAGGATGCTACTTAATCCTGAGAGGCATGGAGGTTCCTGAAAGTGGTCTGGTTGCTTGCAGTTTTAGCTTGTATGGGAACATGTATGGCACTCTGCTTCCTCAGGTCTTCTGGAATTCATTCAACTCACTGTACACATCCTTCATCCTTATAGGGAAATTTGAGCTTGTATCTGCTATTCCTCCTTCACATGAGCATTGGAATCTACTAGGCTGCCAGAGCATTCCTTCATTTTCTCCCCCTGAGAAATATTATTAAAATAGAGGGAATTCTAGGCTGCTCCCAAATATATTAGATTGAGTCACAGGTTTAGGAACATGCTAATCAAACTTTGACTGAGGAATGTATTCTATTCACAAGAGTAGCATTCTAACATGCACAAAGCTATGAGTTTGATTCCCAGTCCCATATACACTTGTGACAGAACATGCTAATAATCTTGGCCCTGGAGAGGTAGAAGGAGGAAGTTAGAAAGTTCAAGGCCATCTTCACCTGCATAGTGTGTTTACTGCTACCCTAAGCTACAGAAAACAAAAATAAAAGAAACAAATAGAAAACCAAAAAGCAGTGTGTGTGTGTGTGTGTGTGTGTGTGTGTGTGTGTGTGTGTGTGCATCTGTGTCTGTGTCTCTGTGTGTGTGTTTACATATGGATGTTATTTCTAACCCATCACTAATTTTCTTACCACTTCACTGACAATAGGGAGATGCTGAATGAGTTCCTTCATAGCTCTCTGCCTTGTATACTATGGCAGAGACTCTCTCTTGAATCCAGAGATCAAAGGTTTAGCTTTTCCAGCTACTTAGCTTCTCCAAGGATCTTGTCTCCATCCCTGAACATTAAGATGCCATGTGTGCTTGACATGTAAGTAGATTCTGGGGATGCAATCTTTGCTCCTCGAGCTTTCATAGCAAGTACTTTACCTTCTGAGACATCTCCCTAGAACACAAGGCAAGCTTTAAAGCCTTACTTGATAGAAACAATGACCCTCCTGTTGCAAGGACATCAAATGATGAAACATGAGACAATTTCTTTGAAATGTCAGCAGTATTTGCCACATTTCAGTGCCTTTGTGTTTGTGGCTGGTAAGTCAGTAGGACATTTTGCTCCTGGAGAAGAGGAGGATGTTTTGGTGAAGTCTTTGTAAGGTGAAGGGGTGAAAAGGACATAGGTTAAAAATCAATTCAAAGCATCACTCACAAAACAGTATCTTGAGGCTCTGGCAATCATTTTTCTTTTGTTGACACCACCTAAAATTTGTTGAATTTCGTTTTTTATTCAGAAAGAGTCATAGAAAGGTTGGTTAAGCCAGCTGCCACATCTCAGGTGAGGAATACACGAAGAGAAATTCTACAGTCTGGAAACATTTCCCCAAAAGTTATTGCTTTAGATTAGATCCAATTATAATAGCTGTTGAAGCATGACCTTCCTGAGTGAAGGGAAAAGGAGATTGCACTTTGAGGAGGGGGTGGGAAATATTATACATGTGCAGATATAAAGACACATCTCTACATAAAATAGAGCAATGATAACATCTACGGATGCTGTTTAAATACTATTTCTCCTCCTTAAATACTACTTCCTCCTCTGACCTCTAACTGCAAGTATAGGCCTCTCTCTCTCTCTCTCTCTCTCTCTCTCTCTCTCTCTCTCTCTCTCTCTCTCTCACACACACACACACACACACACACACACACACACGCATGCTCACACACAAATGCCTTCCCCCCTCCCACAAATGCTCACACACAAGGGCACACTTGATACACATATAAATATATACACAAAGAATTAACATAATTGTAATTTTAAAAAATGCATTTATTTGCTTTTTAAGTGTTGGAATTGAGGTCCAAAAGCTGAAAACAGCACAACAAGTCCCCCTTTGTGTGAAATCCTGTCATCTGAAGATGGAAAGAACTAATTAAGTAAAAATACGCAGACTCATTCCTGAGGAAAAAAAGCTTGTCAGGCATTTTAAAACAGTTTATGAAAATGTCATACAAGTACCGTTTCCCTAAATGGTGAAATTTTACCCCTAAAAAATCCCATTCAAATCATTACCATCACTATGGATTTGTCATAGTGTTGTGAGAGACAATGCTTATGCACTGTATAAAGGAATCCGCACTAAGAATGAGGGGCGTTGCCCTGTTGTAGAGTACGATGACACCCTAACCGTGCTGAAGGTCCCTTATTGGCCTCCCTCAATATTCAGTAACAGAACTGAATTACTTTGAGGGCCACTGCGTGCTTCAGAACATCAGTGAAGATCAGCCCTGTTCTCTGTCCTTTTCTTTGTTGCCTGGAAGAGCTGAACAGTAGGGAAGATTTGTAAGCAGTGCTGTCACTTGGGACAATTTCCTCAAGGTTCTCAGGTTCTCAGCTGGGTACCACCCTCTCCTGACAGCAATTTCAGTTTCCTTATGACTCAGCAGGCAACATTTGGGTCGATACTGTAATTTTTCCCCTTCCACTTTTGGACCTCATCTTCCTTCTTTATTTGGCTTTTCTCCTAAAACAAATAAAAAAAAATAGCTTTGCTTTCCAAAAGCACAACTTTAAGAGCTCCAAATGGTTTCCTTTTCCAAACAATTCCCGATTGATGTATCATGTCATGTCACATCATGTTCACTATGTAGCTCTTGTGTCTTAGCATCATCACAGTCGCAGGCTGAGTGTGAACGATGGACTGAGTTAAACATGGGGCTTCGGGATGCAGGGTGCTACACACTGGATGTGTTTCTTTAGGCATCCATGAGACATTTTGCCACAGAATACAAATATGAATGCTTGCAAAAAAAACAGGATACAAATTAGTGCAAGTAGAAAATTGTTTAAACACAAAATACCTGGAATGTGACTTAAAGTTTGAGAAATACAGTTGTTATTGATTTCTTCCAGGTATATTTGATACTGTCTGCTAAGTGTATTGCTTTTCATTTTTTTGTTTGTTTCTTTTTATGAATGTTAGAGCTTTGGTGTTTTACAAAATTCCTCTGGGGAATTTTTAGTTGAAGTGATATTTGCCTTTAGCTTTGTATAGAACTGATGTTATAGTGATTTGAAAACACAGACAAGGCATTTGCTGAACTGTGTAGAACATTTCCCCACTTGATTATGCCATTTTGAGATGGAATCACAAGCTTGACCCTGTGAAATACATCACTCTCCTATGTTTAGTTTTCAGCTCTATCAAATTTGTTTTCTACAATAGAATACATTTTCTATGTCATTAAAACACTCAGTATTTATATTCCTTCCCATTTGGATTACTAATAGAAAACATATGTGCTCCATGACTCAGAGGAATAAAATTTTAGTGGCTTGAGTACTCTTTGGAACTTTCTAGATTGATCCATGAGTTCTTCATACTGATTCTTACTACTGCATTGACCAGGAAGTCCTGCTGAATTAATTGAGTTTTAGGGCCATTTCCTGTTGACTCAGACAGTTCATCTTCTGTAGGGTACTACGATTTTAGCTAATGAAAGGTTCAAGAGGAAACAATAAAGTCACCTAATAGAAATAAGATTCTTTTTCAACTAAACTGAATCACTCTATTATAAGACTATAGAAGAAAACTCTCACCCCCCCCATGCCCCACCAAAAAAAAAATCTCAAAAGGAAACTAGATTTTTCAACAATGTTAGTATTCTCACTTGGTAAATTTAATAGCTTGTAACTTATGAAATTCAAGATCCAGTCTCTACTCCCACACAAGCCTGAATCACATATTTAAAAATTCCAGTATCTTCTATCTATAGACATATAGCATGGTCACTTTTTCAGCAAAAATCTTTGAGTGTTAACAAAAAAGCAAAAACAAATATCTCTCATGTATATAGCACCTTTCAATCAGTGTGTTCTTTGTACACCATACGTGGTTAATTTTCTCCTTCAATACACGTGTTAAACTCCCACGGGTCTATCAGCAATTTTATGGGGGCTATTTTAAGATTATATTAGAGAAAAGATTTAGCAGAATAAAAAACTCTTTGTGAAGCCTTGCTTCAACTTAAGGAAGTTCAGGTTATTTTTGCATTGTTAAGTTCTATGTGGAAATATCGCTGAGAACATAACAAAAATGTCCAACGGATTTGCAATAGATCATGAGTAAGCAGGGGGCTGGTCACTTAAATAAGAAGAAGTATAAAATGAAGAAAAAGTTTAACTGAGAGTCACATGAAAGAAGTTAAACTAGGTGTGTGAGAAGTCTGAGGGCCCTTTTAGATGTCTTTTATATATTTCACACCCCACTAGATTACCCTTTGTCCTTTCCTGTACTCAAGTGTTCTCTTAATAACTCTCCTGGTCACCTAGTTGGACTCACTTTGAGGAAAGGATAGGAAATTCATTTAACTCTATAGCATGATGAATTAATTACTTGTCTCTTTGCCTAGAAAGAATGGCTGTTGAAAACAACTTGGGGGGGGGGTAAGGGTTGATTTTGCCTTACAGTTCAGGGGATACTGTTTATCATAGTTGAGAAAGCATGCTGCACGAAAGTTACTCATTACACCACACCTTCGTGAGTAGGAGCAACAAGTGAAGTGGAAAGAAAGTTGGGCAATGCAACCCCCTGTGAACCACTTATTTCCATAAGGCTCCATCTCCTGCAAGTCCACAAGTTTCCCAAATAAGGCTCTGTCTCCTGCAAGTCCACAAGTTTCCCAAACACCAGATCAGGGGAAAGTAGGTAAATACTTGAGGCTCTATGGGATATTTCACATTCAAGCATAGCACATGGCTAACTGCTTACAGTTTTAGTTTACATCTCTGGAGTTTTATGTTCAAATCTAGGGTAAGACCTGTAAGTCCAAGATTCAGGTTAAAGAAGCTTAGTTTCCACTTTACCTTTGAAAGCAGGCTAAAAATTCGAACATCACTCAGGGATGTTGGTCAGCTGATTCTGAGGCAGATTTGAAAAATGTTTGAAATGAAGGGAAAAAGGTGATTGATTATTTTTTCCTTAATAAAGGTCAGATGTCTTGATGAAACTATCCAATTTTTTAACCCCAGAAAATACTTAAAAATGTGGCTCTTATGATGTGGGATGTCAGTTGACTTATGCTATTAAAATAAAAATATATGATAACCAGTGGGAGAAAATGAATTCTTTAAAGCTAAGGAAAAAGGCTGAGAACTTTTGTTGCATGGTTATAAAAAACCTTGAAAGAAAGCCACCAAGAGATAAAAGGAGAATGGTGTTGATAGTGGCCTTGGGGATTCACACTGTCTTACCCTTTACCTAATAAATTTACAGCTGTACCCTTCAAAGATGCCTTCTGAGTGAAGGACAGTGTAATTCATTTTGGAGGGAAAGAGATGTTTCAACACAAATGTAAAGGAGGGTGATTTAGAAAGACAGAAAACAGTTACCCAGATTGGAATAGTGTCAAAGCATATAGATTAACAGTCGTGTCTCATGAGGAGTGACCAGGCCCCTCTCTTCTCACTAGTCATTAGGGTCCTTCATGTATTTCTTACCCAAAAGAAAGATGAACCTCGCTTGCCACTTAGTCCTGCAGGATTTCCTGCTCAGCTAGCATTTTTTTCCATACTAGTGAATTTGCTTCCTTCTCCAGAAAAAAATCAAACAGTATGCTACAGTTCTGTACAGATGGGAACTGAGTTAGCCTGACAGTGCCCAGTACTCGATGGGTCCTGTGGTGGAATATTTTGTTTATGTTTGTATAATCCTAGCACTCAGAAATCCAACTCTACTTTGACCATTTCCAAATAGTATAAATTCAAGTCTTTCAAGGAAAGGGGGAAGAGGACAGGGATGGTGATGGAGAGGAGTATGAGGAGGAATAGAGGAGGAAGAGGAAGAGAGAGGAGGAGAGGAGAGGACAAAGAAGAGGAAGAGATAAGAAAGGAGAAAATCTGGGGGGGGAGGAGGAAGAGGAGGATAAAAAGGAGGAAGGAGTGGGGAGAAGGGGAGAAGAAGAGGACGAGGCAGGAAAAGAATGTGGTGAAAAAGAAGAGGAGAATGGCAAAGAGAAGTTAAGAGTGAGGAGAAAAAGCAAAGGGGGAGAAATATCAAGAGCAGCAGCTGCAAGCAAATGAATTTGACAAGTGCAGGTCAATAAGAGGTGAATGAATGTTCTCCAGGCATCTCTCCATGCTACGTTTGATGCTTCTGTTAGACAAAGTAGCAGGCATATTCCTTTCTCAAAGCCTCTAGAGCGTTGCTGTTTTTATTCTTTTGTACATGTCAAAATTATGGAAAGCTAAGCATACCTCCTTTTCAGATGATTTTCTGTTGGAAACAACGGAAAAATTCCTTTACAAGGCACTGTTTGCAGTGCCATATAAGAAGCGGTATGCTTCTAGAAGGACTTCATGGTTACTATGCTCTAGGCACAATCACCAGACATGGGGCTCCAATGAAAGTGGATACAACTGTGGAATGTCAGGACATTATATGCAGGAATGTCTCCACTCAGCAGGTTTGAACAATACACATTTCCATCACTCTTCCTTTGTAGTGAGGTTGCTTCTCTGACTGACCCAAACACAGTTTTAGACTATGCCTGCAGAGTTCTGCATGTTACAGATTGTGCAATTAGGCTTCATGAGAGTACCAGAGACACTGTTAAACCTTTGAAAGAAATCAATACAGCATCAGTGTGAACAGCCATATTTTAAAATGGCATATTTTGTTCTGTATCGAACATTGTCTTAATTTCCATCTTAAAAAATTCCCTGGTTGGAAAGGAACTTGCTTTAACCTTTATTTTTTTCTAAGATGAGACTTCCAAATCATTGTATTTGGTGCATGTAACAAAATTATTTTCCTTAGAATGACTGGGCACATGGCTTATTGCTTGCTACACAAACATGAAGACCTTAAGTTAAACTCAAGAAACTAATTAAAAGATGTGGTCCTCATCACAGGTAATTTTAGCCTTTCTGTGGCAAGATGGGATGCAGATGCAGGAGAGGCTCCTGGACCATCTATATTGACATATGCAATGGTGAACACAGACTAGTAGTGCAGAGGGTTGACACACAAGTTTTTCCTTTGATAGTCACACATGCTTTGTGGTATACACATGCACAGAACTTATAAACACTTACAAATACCCAAACACACATGTATATACAGAAATGTAGAAAATTAAATTAAAGCAAAGATAGCCATAGAGGCTTGTAAGATGACACAGAAGGTGCGCGCGAGTGTGTGTGTGTGTGTGTGTGTGTGTGTGTGTGTGTATGTGAAAAGAATTTTTGTTTTTTGAAAAAAAGTCTTTCTTGTTCTGTAGACCAGGATTGGCACAGAACTTATAGAGATCCACATGCCTCAGCCTCCTAGTGTTACAAGTAGAGGTCGATGCTACCACACACAGCATAAAAGAATTCTAGAAATTCATTAGCTTTACAAAGTGTTGAATCTGATCACTTTTGTATCATATACAGGGATAGGAGGTGGGCAGGGTTAAAGACTTAATCCTATATTATATGCTCAGTTGTTAGAAAATCTTGAGCTCAGACTACTACATCAACCAGAAACTGATGGCACAATAAATGTAGTGTTATGTCTTTTATAGTTAAAGACACATTTCACCAAAACTTACATATATGTGGGAGACAGACTCTATATAATATAGAGCCAGTGCTGGCCTTGAACTCCATCTCCCCAGGGCTGAGACTACAGATGAGTATGTCCATGTGCAGATAACCCAGACTTTTTTGTAAAATTAAAAAGCTATCAAAGACGGTACCCCTTACAAGGTACTCACACTGTGGCTTATTTCCTTCTCATTGAGGGTGCAGAAGTTACTACTGAAAACAATTTTTTGCCATTCCAGTCTATGGCTAAACTACAGGTGATTTGAATTTTTGTTGTGGTCTGTGGATTATCTACCTCACTGCTATCAATGAGACCTCCTACTCATGTGCTGAGACTCATCACCATTCCTGACAACTGGGATGAAATTAATTTATTTAGTCACAGAGCAGAGGAGCTGAATCTTCTCTGCATATGTGTAAAAGATTTCCAGTATCCCCACCTCCCAACCAATGCTCATCTTAAAATTCACTATAGACCAGTAACTTATTTTGATCCTTCTTATCAGGGCCTGTCCCCTATGGTCCTATGCTGGCTTTAAATTCACTGCATAGCTGAAGAATATCTTGATTTCTGGTTCTTCTGCTTTCCAAGTGCCGGGATTATAGTCATGGACTACCATCAATGCCCAGTTACTCTAATAACTTTGTTGTCAAAGTTATTATTGAGACCCTGAGGGAGAAGATATCACTAAGATGCATTTTCCAGACCTAGAAAAACTGTTCTATTTTGACTTGCTACAACTGCAATGATTATTACACGTCAATAGATAAACTAATAGAGTTTGTTCTGAATAAGATAATGATGTATAAGGAAACAAGAGACTGCTACATGGGGACAGGGAAGTTTTCTTGATCTTAAGCATAGATTAAAATAGGAGTCATAAGATCTCTTGTAAAACTAGAATAAAACATTAATAGCAGTATACTGAACTAGTTAGAGCTGAGATGGAATGGAGTTTGTAAGGGAAGAAATATATGATTACATTGTCTACCTAAAGGAAGTGTTCCTTGGCAGATCACTTCCTGTTTGCTTGTATTTTTTCTATTAAAGTTGGTGTGTGTGTGTGTGTGTGTGTGTGTGTGTGTGTGTGTGTATACCAGTAACCCACTTGTCGAAGTCAGGGGATAAACTCAGGCTCAAGTCTTCAATCTAACATTTCTATATATGCCAGGCTAGCTGTACTGGGGCATTCTGGAGATTGTCTTATCTTACCATAGCAGTTTTGGTTTTAAGACTCATGCTACTGAGCTTGGCTTTATGTGAGTTCTGGTTGGCTGAACTTAGAATGTCATCACAGAACCCTTGCCCCAGTCTAAAGTCTTCTACTTCTTCAAGTGCTCATGTTATCTCCAAGAAGCCATTCTGATCTCGAGAGCTCAATATGATCTTGTCTTCATCTGTCCTGAGAACTCCCTCTCCCTGTGACTCATTGACACTAAAGATACACACACACACACACACACACACACACACACACACGCATGTACACACACATACATGATTCTATAAATATCTGCACAGAGATAGCTCAAGATTGCTCAGGGAGACCAGAGTACCTCTCATTTCTCCCAACACCAGCACAATATGAAATAACTAATTTAAAGCATGTATAAAAATAAATTATTTTTCATGCATGTGATATATATGGTTGTGTTCATTTTTTCATGTATATGAGTACACATGTGTGGGTCAGAGGTTTATATGGAGTCTCAGGATCATCCTAGATGTCATTGTATGGTAAATTTTGCAAGCGAGATTGCTCTAGGGATATAGAGTCTCAGTCTTCCAAATCCGGAGTTCCAGTGGGCACCACACATAACTCACAGCTTAGTGGCTTGGGGGGCATATGAACTCCAGTCTTCACACGGCACCGGTGCAGCAAGGACTAGAATTGAGGAGCTATGTCCACAACGCCTTTGTGCTGCTTGGTTTTGCCAGCATGGTACCAATGAAAATATATGTACTAAAAGAGAATCATCTTTGAGAAGAGGATTTCATTAAGATCAGCTTGGAGGCACACTTTAAGGGCATTTTCTTGATTACTGGTATGATGCCAGGGAGTCCAGGCAAGTGTAGGTAGTGCTGCACCTAAACAGGTGGATTCCGAGTATGTAAAAAAGGTGGATGAAGAAAGCAGGTAGGGCAAGTTAGTAAACAAGTGTTCCTCCATTGTAACCTCCTGCTTCAGCCTAGAGAGGGGGTTGCCTCAGACCGTGGCTTGCCACAAGCAGTGGGCCCACCTGGGACGAGGCTTCCTGATTTGAACAAGGCTCTTTCGTTTAGTCACTTCTCTGCCTCTTTCCAAGTTCCTGCTAACAGCTATGCCCTCCTCCAGAGACTGAAGATGAGGATGCTGATTGGGCCACGAGATGCTGCCGGACTAGGGGGGAGGGATTTTTGCCTGCCTGTTTGATTGTCACTTGAATAATACACTTTGGACTTGTAGCAGCCATGGCTCTGTCCCATTTTTTATTTATTCCTCTCGCTGTCCGATTCCCTTACTTCCTCCTAGGCTCCTTCTCTTCCAGAAGACCCATTCCTATGTAGCTGCAGGCGGCTGCAACAAGCTGTTGCTTCTGCTTCTGCATTCTGGCTACTGCCTTGAGATCTTACCCTGATTTCCCTCAATGGCCGACTATAAACTGTAATCTGAAATAAATCCTTTCCTCTCCAAGTTTTCGGTCATGGTACTCATGGAGCAACAGAGAAGCAAAATTAGACAACCTTAAACAACTGTCTTTTTGTCTAATGATTATAATGATAATGATAATGCCTTTCTGTCCAATGATAAGATTCTGATATCAAAATACACAAAGAGAAAAGGATCTCCACATTGAAGTACAGTAGTAGATTGGTTAGACTTTCAAGCCCAGTGGACTGTTTGTCATAGCTTTATTTCCCAAGACCCTGTCAGATGGCTTTATACTCAGCTTGGCTGGGAAATCAGTTTAGGGGTATGGGCAATCTCAAAGCAAATATTGATTTCTCTTTTGCCATTCAACTGGGTAATTAAATTCATACTTTGCCCAGTCTTTAAATTATATGATTGCCTTGTGACCCTGACATGTGTAAGATAAACACAGGCTTTTAGGTGGCAAGTTAGCATATAGTCTTCCTGTTCACTTCATGATCTGCCACTGGAAGCTAGAGAATTTAAGAGGTGAAGCATGTGAGCACGGTTGATAGATTAATACACCAATATTGATGTTAATGTACTTAAAAGACAAGAGAACTCATAAACCTTGTACAGAATAAATTTAAACATCGATTACTTCTTTGGAAATTCAGCATCATCAGATCATTTGCATTTCCTGAAAATGTATAGGGCAAGTGTTTTCTAACATAATAACAAATCATATTTATTTTAATAGCATTAATTTTTAAAGCTAGGAAAATGTTTTTGATATCAAAGAAAATGTATTTCTCATAAGACATCAGGGTTAGCTTCCTGGGACCTCTTCATGGACCTAGAACATACTGTATAGAAATGTGAAAGTTTGTCTTTTCTATGTATTTGGATATGATTTCCCCCTATAATGTTCTTCTAAACACTTTGAATCTCTCTAAATCATGATCCTCCTTAAAACATTACCTAATAATGCCTTGACTTCATCTTAAATAGCTTTGTTCTCTCAAACTTTTCATGTATTTCCTGTGTACCTTGCTTTCACATCTGTCTGTTTGTATGTATATATGTATGTATGTATGTATGTATGCATGCATGTATTTGTCACACTCTTTCCCTGTCTATATCTCTTAATTTTATCAGAATCTTTCTATTTTCATGCCTAGACTACTACCCTAGTAATAGTATGCCTTAATTTTGTACTCTTAAAACAAGCATATATGAAGTATATAGAAAAACAATAAAAAGTAATAAATTACTGGGATGAATGAATAGCATCATCTGATAAATATAAATGTGACAATAATACATTTGATCTAATTACTGAAAGTAAGTCAAATAACTAAAAAATATTCCATGAAACAGGTTAAAGCTTGTTTATTTATACTTTTAGTTATACTTGTAATGTTATTTCTAATGCTTGATTAGTTTAGCTAACAGTACATTTTCCAACTTTGTAATAGAAACTTCATGTCTATTTCTGATTATTTTCTAGAATTAAATTCCCAGAGATAAGATACTTAGATGGTGTCTGTGATTATTTTCTGATTATATTTTAGAAAAATTAAGTAATTGTATTGGTTGTAGTGTTTATTTTTTTAATGGTTATGTGCATGTGCATATAGGGCCCATGGAGGCCAGGAGAGGGCATAAGATTCCCTGGAGATGGAGTTGCAGATAGTTGTGAGTGATCTAGCTTGAACACTAGGAACAAAACTCTGGTCTGCTAAAGAAAAAAAATATATATATGAATATATGTATGTGTATATGTGTATATGCAGATACATATATACGTACATATACATATACGTATATATATGTATACAAATATGTGTATGTATATGTATACATACACACTATATATGTGTGTGTATGTATACATATACATAATCGTATACATATATATATGTGTGTGTATATGTATACATATATAGAAAAACACTGTTACCTGCTGGGCCATCCATCTGTGTGTGTGTGTGTGTGTGTGTGTGTGTGTGTATGTGTGTGTCCATATATATAAACACACTCTGACCTGCTGGGCCATCCGTCTTTCTAGTCTCTATGGTTTCTTTTTTCAACTTTGTAGATTCAACACTTATTATGAGAATATCATGAAGTTAGGGGTATTGTTTATGTGTTTTTAATATATTGCTTATAAGGATTTGCCTTTCTTGATTCTATATAATCTTTTGTATATTATTTGCCAATATAGCTGGTCCATTGTACTACTGGAGTGGTATTTAATTTTTAGTCCCAAATGTATTGCTCACAGCAAGAAACCCTGGAGGCCACGGTATAAACTAAGAGGCAACATGGTAAAAGCAGCCATAGCTCACTAAATAAAGCACAAAGCTTTTAGGTTTTTGTTTTCATTTTTTTGTTTTGTTTTGTTTTGTTTTGTTTTTATGCTGATTTTCTTATTGATCATCCCATGGTACTGGCATCTTCAAAGTACTGGGATTTTCTGCTGATACTAGGCTGAATTTTCTCCAATAGACTCTCCTAGGCTGTCTTCATGGTACAAAACCTCAACTTTCTCCATGGCCCTCTTATGCCTTCAAAGACAGTACCACCATACCAGGCCACTGAGTACAAACTTAATCACCTCTACCATACAGCTTCTATGTACCTGAGGAAACACTCTCCAGAAGATTTCACTCTATGCTCCTGCTCTAATATCTATCCTAATTAGGGTTACTACTATTGTGACTAAACATCATAACCAAAGCAAGCTGTGGAGAAAAGAGATTATTGGGTTACATTTCCACATGGTAGTCCTTCATTGAAGAAAGTCAAGACAGGAGCTCACACAGGCACAAACCTGGAGGCAAGAGCTGATGCAGAGTCTTTTGGGCGAGTGCTGCTTACTCACTCTCCCTTCATGGTTTACTCAGCCTTTTTTCTTATAAAACATAGAACCATCAGCCCAGGGGTGGCACCACCCATGATGGTCCAGCCCTTCTACATCAATCACTAATTAATAAATGCCCTACAGGATTGCTAAAGCCCAGTCTTATGGTGGCATTTTCTCAACTGAAGTTTCATCACTCAACTGACTATCCTGTGTCAAGTTGACCAAAAAAAATCACCAGCACGCTGCGAGAGTTTATTGTTATATACATTAAGTTTGGCTTCCTTTTGTGACTTGCCAGATCATGGGCATGCTATATCCTCGGCCATTGCTGTTTTCTCAAAATTATGAGTATGTGAAAACAATGTTGAATTGTGTGCAATTGCAAGAAAGACTCTTATATCAGCCGGATTGTTCTATAGAATGTGATTGGAATCCATGTTTTTAGGGTTGGAACAATGGCTCAGAGGTTAAGAGCATAAGCTGCCGTTTCAGTGGATCTGGCTTCAATTCCCAGTACCAACATGGTAGCTCACAAGCATTTATAACTCAAGTTCTAAGAGATCTGATCATTTCTTTAGGCTTCCTCAGTCACTATACCACATAGAAAGCACATACACATGCCAGGAAATACATACATACATAAAATTAACCTTTTTTAAATCCTTGGTTCCATATACGTCTGTCTTGCACAAATATGGAATGCCAGTCATGGAGCCGAGCATCTTTCTTTTTTTTTTTTTTTTTTTTTTTTTAAAGATTTATTTTATTTATTTTATGTGTATGAGTACACTGTAGCTGTACAGATGGCCGTGAGCCATCATGTGTGTGGCTGCTGGTGTTTGAACTCAGGACCTCTGCCGGCCTGCTCGCTCTGGCGTAATTCACTGTAGCTGTCTTCAGAAGCACCAGAAGAGGGCGTCAGATCTCATTACGGGTGGTTATGAGCCACCATGTGGTTGCTGGGATCCGAACTCAGGACCTTCCCAAGAGCAGTCAGTGCTCTTACCCACTGAGCCATCTCACCAGCCCCGGAGCCGAGCATCTTTCAACTCCACGTCATCTCTACAATAATTGACTTGAAGAGTCTTTCCTGAAGTTCCCCAAGGAATTCAGTCTCCAATCAAGTCTAATTGGGTATTCCATGAGGTGAGAATTAATTTACACACAGTAAAGGACTTAGTACGAAGAAAGAGTTTTGAGGAAAAGGGAAGATATTTTCAAACAAATGAGTAAAATTTTGGATTAATTTCTATTATGTTCTTATATAGTAATGATCAATGTGAAGATAATGTTTTTATAATATCTATTATTTCTAAGAGTCACATAAAATAATTATAGTTCAAAAATGAGGAAATATCATGTTATCAAGCCCCTCATATTATTGTATCAAGGTTAGAAGATCGTTATACAATTTTTGATAGTTTATAAATCTGACAATCTGTTAGAATGGATATTGCTTGGGAGATTTTTGTTAACATGCTTTGTTGTAAGAAGACCTTTACCTTACCTTTAGTTTAAAATTACAAAAAAAAAAAGAAGCCCATCAAGGGGTGTGTGTGGGGGGGGGTGTAAGCCATGTAATTATGTATATGTGGTTAGAGGACAACTTGACTGAATCAGCCCTCTCTTTCCACGATATGGATATCAGGAAATGAAATCAGGTTGTCAATTTTGGCAGCAGGGATATCTACCTGATGGCCATTTTATCAGTCCCAACTCCTACTTTCGTTTGTTTTTTGTTGTTGTTTTGGCTTGGAGTTTGGTTTCTTTTTGGTTTGGATTGGTTTTGGTTTTGGTTGGGGTTTGGGTTTAGGTTTGGGTTGATATTTGAGTTTAGGTTTGGATTGAGGTTTGGGTTTGAGTTTTGTTTGTGGTTTTGGTTTTCCAAGATAGGGTTTCTCTGTGTAGCTCTCGATGTCCTGGAACTCACTCTGTAGACCAGGCTATCCCCACTCTCAGAGATCTTGCCTGCCTCTGTCTCCTGGATGCTAGAATTAAAGGTATGTGCCAGTAGATAGTAATCATTACATAATGAATTTTAGATAATTCTAGTTGTCATAGTTTCAATTGTCAACTTGCCACACCTAGGAAAAGCCAGCCTCAATTCAGGAACTGTCTATCAGTCTCATCTCTAGGCATGTCTGTGGGAAAGTTGCTTGATTGGTAACTGATATAGGGTATCCTAGCCCAATATAGGCCTTTCCAAACCTAGGTAGGTGTGCCTGAGTTGCATAAAAGCTTAGCTCAGCAAGCCAGATGAAGCAAACCAGTAAGTAGTGTTATTCTTCATAGTCTCTACTTCAGTTTCTACTTTTACTTTCCCGCTTTAAGTTCAGGCCTAAACTTTCTTTGGCTATGATACCTGTAAGATGAAAGGAACCCTTTTCTCTATTAGCAGCATTGGTTAAGGCCAGTGATACAAGAGATACTAGGACAATGACATAAATTGTTGTTGTTTGAAAGAAATGTTTCTAAAATATGTTTTTCAGAAATACTAAAAAATGCATCCCATGTTTTGTATATAGTGGGGTATACTTTAAGATGAGATAATATTATGTAATTGAAAATATTTTTAAAGAATAAATTAGAGGAATACATAAGGGATTTTAATATTTTTATCATTGTAACCCAATTTGTGATGGTTACAAATACAATTCATTACATAGTGAATACTTTCTGCTCTACTTAATTAATAACATTTGTTAATTAACTCATTAATTCTAACTGAATATTCTGAAAATGAATGGTTGGCTATTCTTCATTAATTAATACATTTATATTTTTAAGTGAAATGATCATTTTTTAAAATGTTATCCAGTTTAAGATAATTCATTTTAAGTTATTTTGCTAATGATGTTTCTATGAGATTTTTTGTTTTCAATAATCACTATTTTACTCTTATGAACAGTGGTTAATCAATTGGCAAACTAGCACTTCAAAACCATTCCCCAGTTACTGTCTTCAGGATGAGTGTAAAGTAATGTTACTGGTAATTAAAATCCTTTATCAAATTATCAGATTTGAAATGCCTATCTCTGTTTTATATTTTCTCAGTACCTTATCATAAAATTATATCTGTATTTATTTCAGGAGCATAAACTGGAAAATACTTGTTAGGTTCTTGTTTTAGAAATTTTCTCATATTTCTTTTTTTTGTTGTGATGGACATGTTATCTGAGGTTGTTAGATATGGATTCAATATAAGGTCTAAGCAATAAAACGAAATGGCTGAGACTTGAGAGCTTGGGTCAGCAAAGCATTTCATAAGATGGATCAAAGGTTACAGGGAAAGAAAATTCAAGGGGAAAGCAAAGGGCATGATGGGTCAGAGAAAGCGATATAGCATTATGTAACAGGATTTCCAGGGGGAATCGAGTATGATTTTAAGAAAGGAAGAAGAAGAAAACCCCAAACACAGATTTTTTTTTAGGTTAACCCATTGTGGGAATGAATGAAGTCAATTGCTTAAACTGGCTAGATTCCTAGACTGAATGGCTGTTCTTAACAACAGGCTTTGACTAGAGAGATAACTGAAAGAATTTTTTCAGAGACGTCAACCACAACCATTTCATGACTAAACAACCGCATAGACTATTAACACCAGGCTTAATAGATGTTAAATCTAGGCAGTGTTTGCTTTTTCAAATTTGCATTGATAATAATAACATATGGTTGGAACTATGGCTATTTTATGATGTTTCTGAAGAAAGACAAGCTTGAGTATCTCCCTCTCATTGTTTTTTCTCCCTTATGTTTCCGTTTTTATTACAGATACTGAATTTGTACTAATTCTCCTATATTACTAATCTTAAACAGTGTGCTTCATATTCATCCCATCTTAAAACTTAGAAAAAAATGTAAACAACCTGTGAAGCCTGTTTTTCTTTAGTAAGTATTGACAAAATTGAAATATTTTAAAATTATGTTTCTAATTACTGATAATGTAGCATATTAAATTTTAAATTATATGGGCAAAATAAATATAGAATGAAAATATAGAGATTTATAGTACAGAGAACAAAAGTACTGTTATTTTTATTTAGTTCTAATTAGAAATGATCGTAAGTTTTATGAACTCTATTTTTATATTAAAAATATATTGTGAAACCTGGCAGTATTCTGCTTGGTGAATGATGCATTCAGTAAAGGCCATGTTAGCACACTGAATAGCATTTCATAGACTATAAACGATAACTTTGTTTGGAAATGAACTCTCAGTAGGAAACTCCCTTCCCCTATAGTCCTTTACATGCACTGCTCTCTGTCAGTATGAGGGAAAGAATGCTGAGCTAAGCCAAAGGTTCTGTCTAAGAAACCAACTGCCCTCACTGTGGGACATGTGTGTCTGTGTGTGTGTGTGTGTGTGTGTGTGTGTGTGTGTGTGTGTGTGTCTGTTGTTAAGAGACTTTTTATAAATCTTTTTTATATGCTAAAATGGCTTGAGTTTGTATCTCACATTTTCTTTTAATTCTGTTTGAAAACTTATTTTACTTAATATTTTTAACAATAAAATTATATAAAAATAGAGAGTATCCTGTTATGTTTACTTTTCTATTTAGAAAGCAGCAATATACAGCACAGTATATTTTACTTACTCAAATAAATACTACAATCCCATATGATTAAACGGGAAAGTATAAATTAGTGAGGTGTGTTGGGAAGGGAATGCTACTCTGGAGTTTGCAATACTATTCTACTCTCTACTAATGTATCTCTGAAAAAAGCAGTCAACAATGGTTTCTGGAAATATGAGACAACATAGAAGAAAGCTCACTTCCTTGCCTGGTCAGTGGAATGCCATATAACACAGCCCTCCAGCTGGAACAAAAGATAGAATTGTTGCCCAGCATGACCAGGGATTGTGTTGTCTCTTCTTTTCTCTCATGGAGCTTCCTTCCAATAACCCTTACCAGGAGGGTTCGTTATATCCCCTCCCAGTGCCTCCAGACTCTAAGCTTTCAATGACATATCTCCAACTAGCTCACTTTGCTGACTTGGGTACTTCTCAGTCTTTGTGGCCACAAAGCACAAAGAGCCAATGACTCTAAATGTTGCTTCATGGAGTTTGCTTCAGATGGATCTATCAGGACCCAGGGCTGAGGGCTCTAACACTCAGATCATCTGGGCCTGAGTGACTACCACTACAAGCTAGCTATTCTGCTTCTAGTCTGATTGATTATTTTGTACTAATGTTAATTTAACCCCATGAAGATGAGAGTTGCATCCATTTTATATCTTTATCTCTTTCAAGTAGCACTGGTGTAACACCAACCTTCTCAAACTGTGAGTTGCAGTGCTATATGAGGTCATGTTGTTGAATGTAAAGGTGGTGAAAAAAGGTCACAGTAAATGATCTCTTTTTTATGTGCATGTGTGTGTGTGCTCATGTTTACTCACTTGCATACAGGAACTCATGGGGACAGAAGAGGGAGTCAGATCCCCCAAAACTGGAGTTACAGGAATTTGTGATCCACTCAAGGTGGTTGCTGCTAATTCAACTCATGTCCTCTGCAAAAGCATTGAGTGCCTTTTACCTCAGAATTATCTCCTGAGTCCCTATACTAATATATTTCTAAATATATAAAGACCATCGCCCAAATCAATTCAAGATCCAACACATAATCAGTCCAAGGTATTTCTGCCAGTGCCTTGCTGTCCAGATCCTGAACAATTGCACATGCTGTGCAATGACACTGTGTGCAAACTCCAGACTCTTATATAATGTACTATAGTGCTTTTGCTATGGTAGGAAATGTATTTGATCTTATAGAAACACAACAATTTCACCATGGAAGACAAAAGACTTAATATTTCTCTACTGTTGGTCCTCAGCTTATAACATTCATCCATCTTTGGATTCAGGAATATGTGAATGTTTCATTTTTAATCAAATACTATTTGAGAAGTGATGACTTGAGCTTCTTAACACCACCACTGAGTGAATGCTGGCTTAGAATTAGGACAGAATTTCCTAGCCTTTCTGCAATGACCTACACCTATTTCTTCCAGTTTGTACTAAGTCATTACAAGAAGCAGCATTGTTAGCCACAGTAGTTATGAAATCAAATATTGATCAACCCTGAAAAACACTGAGGATGCCATATGTCCTACAATGCCAAATATTCAGCCAGAACTTAACTGTATGAAAATAAATAGACATGTCCACCACATGGTCTGCATTTGTGCTTTTGTTTTTGATAAATTGTAAAATTTTATGTATACTAAAGGGTTGGGTTTTTTAAAAATTAATTTATTAACAGTGAATGTTTTATTTGTGAACATATTTTATATGTGTGTGTAGTGGCTATTCCTGGTTGTCAACTTGACTACATCTGAAATGAATTACAATCCAGAATTAGAAGGCTCACCTGTGGCCCTAATCTGGAGGCTGAGAGATACAAGTTTCTGACCTGAATCTTGGCATGGAGACCTTGAGGATTAGTGGCTACGAATCCCATAGGATTAACATAGAAAGCTCTGAGTTCAAGGTCATCCGGGGTTAAAGGTGTGGTGGCACACACCTTTAACCTGGGCCACACTTTTTGCTGGAGACGTATATAAGGACATTGAAAGAAGGAAAGCTCTCTCTCTGCTTCACCTGCTTGCCTTGTGGGACTGAGCAATTGCTGGATCCTTGGACTTCCATTCACAGCTGCTGCCGCGACTGTTGTTGGGAGTTGATTGTTGGGAGTTGGACTACAAACTGTAAGTCATCAATAAATCCCTTTACTACATAGAGACTAAGTTCTGTGACTCTAGAGAACCCCTAACTAAGACATATTGGTACCAGGAGTGGGGTATTCCTGTGACAGCCTGACCATGTTTTGGGAAGACTGTGGAAGGACTTTAGAACTTGAGCTAGAAGAGCAGTCACTGGCTGTTAAGAACTATGTGGGATATTCTGTAGGAGCTTAGAAGATCATGTTGAGAACAGAGCAGAGATGGAGGCCTGGCTTGTAAAATTTCAGAGGGAAGATTAAAGACTCTTATCAGGGCCATGTTGTTTTGACTGTGGAGATTCTGTGGTTCTGGTTAGCTGGGGCTGAAGTATCAGCTGTGATTAACAAGATACCAGAACTACTAAAGAGAGAACTTTGCATTACTGGGACTATTGATGTTGGTTAGCTAGAGCTAAGAAATTAGCGGTAATTAAGAAGGGACCAGCATCATTGAGGTGACATCTTCTGGGAAGTGTTTTCTGAGAGCACAAAGAGGTTGTGTTCCAGAGATAGCCAAGGTTGTACCTTGTGCTGCAGCAGGACTTGGTAATGTGTAAGAGTCACCCAGGTGGTACTGGTTTTGACAGCACGAAGGGGTCATGAAGAGCAGCTGAGGCTCGGCACAGTGAGAGGCCATGGAAGGCCATTGGTGAAGGTGCAGCCTCAGTTTGTAATTGATGGCCCAGGACTGAAGGTGTCATGCAAAGGAGTTGAGGCTTGGCACCATAAAGACAGTCTATGAGAGGCTATTGGTAAAGCCTGGTTACAGCATTGTTTTGGGAATTCCAGTACCATGCAATGACCACCAAGGACAGCACCAGCAGTGGAGTATAGGCATCTGGAGCCCAGAAGACAAGATGTGTGTTACAAAAGACAGAGTCGGAGAAGTGACCAAAGCCCTTAGAGGAGCCCAGAAGATCGTGAGTTGGATCCCAGACACTGGTTTTGCTTTTGATTGTGACTGTACCCTGATATTTTTCCCTCTTGAAAGAAGAATGTATTTTAGTGGAGCCCACAGTTAAGAGACTTTGAATTTTAAAAAATAAATTGATTGAACTTTTAATATGTAAAGACTGTGAGACTTTAGATCTTGGGGATGAATAAAAACATAAGGGTTGAGGCTTAATAGTGATGTGTTTGTGTGTCAAGTTGACAAGGGGTCAATTATACTGGCTAGTTTTATGTGTCAACTTGACACAGGCTGGAGTTATCACAGAGAAGTGAACTTCAGTTGGGGAAATGCCTCCATGAGATCCAGCTGTGGGGCATTTTCTCAATTAGTGATCAAAGGGGTGGTGCCATCTCTGGGCTGAAAGTCTTGAGTTCTATAAGAGAGCGGGCTGAGCAAGCCAGGAGAAGCAAGCCAGTAAAAAACATCTCTCCATGGCCTCTGCATTAGCTCCTGCTTCCTGACCTGCTTGAGTTCCAGTCCTGACTTCCTCTGGTGATCAACAGCCATGTGGAAGTAAGCTAAATAAACCCTTTCCTCCCCAACTTGCTTCTTGGTCATAATGTTTGTGCAGGAATAGAAACCCTGACTAAGACAGTGTGCATAAATAAAATCAAGTCTATGAAAATATAAGAAGCCTGATCTGACACAGAGTAACCATCCCAAAATACTGGACAGTTGGGCACACAAGACATCTCATTCAGTAAAGGTGCTTGTCAACCAGTCTGATGTCATGAGTTTAGTCCCCGGGAGTCACATGGTAGAAAGAGAACTGACTCAGAAACTGTTCTCTAATGTCCTCATGTATGCAATAGCACTGGCCTCCTCACCTAAAAGGAATAAATGTGATAGAAAACAATGGACAAATGATTCATTAATTGAAGGGTGGTGTTGGAAACCACCTTCAGCATTTTCCAGGTTCCTAATTGATTTTTTTTCCTAGCCACAGAGGAATTTTTCTGACATCCTCTCACGCCATGAGGGACCCTGAGATGCCAAGGACACACAACCCGAGGAAGCTGCCTCCTTTGCTTAGCAGTCTTGTATATTTAATTGACAGTGATGATTGGCAGCGCTCGATATAAAAGCAGAGTGTGTTCTCAAATCAAGCAGGTCTTTGAAAGCCTGAGTTCTATGATCGGAAACTGAGAGGTAATCTATCCACCTCTAGGAAAGGGCATGACTGTGGGAGATGAATAGGGGCCAGAGGAGGGCCCTAGAGGCAAAAATAGTTAAAAGTTTTTCAGACTGCCCATTTCCCACCTTTTCTCATAAATCATTGCCTCAGGATCTAGAAACTTTAAAACACAAGCAAATCCTCAATTCTTTCCTTGAGGCTTCCTCTATAAGCCCTAACTTCTGTGATTGGGAAAACTGATGGTCGGGTGTGGTAGAGGCAGGCTTAAGTACCAATGAAGAACTGTTGATTTTAATTCAGGTTGGAGTAGGATGTTTTCTTGATACCAGGGTCTTGTTTTGTTTTGTTTTTGTTTTTTGTTTTTGTTTTTTGCTTTTTCAAGACAGGGTTTCTCTGTGTAGCCCTGGCTGTCCTGGAACTCACTCTGTAGACCAGGTTGGCCTCAAACTCAGAAATCCACCTGCCTCTGCCTCCCAAGCGCTGGGATTAAAGGTATGTGCTACCACCGCCCTGCGATACCAGGTTTAAGTTAAGCAAGACAAACAAAGACTTATGAGCTCTCAAAAAGTCCCTCTGAATTATTCTAGCTTGATTAAGCAGTGGGTACTTTACATTGAACTATTTTTTGACATACTAATTTACCAGATTTTTATATAATTTAACAAGGTCCCCATTTCCAGAAATTCTCCTCATTTCTAGGAAGGAAAATGAGAAGTAAAAAAGTTGTCCAAGTTTTGAACTAATTAGAAGTGAGCAGGAATTCAAATTCAGCTCTCCAAATTTATATCATGTTTACTAAAGGTCCTGATTCAATAAAAAAGACATCACATACCACATCATTCTAAAATTTGGAAAATTACTAAATCTCAACACTAAACAAATATTTAAGTCTTTAATTATACTTGATTGAATATACTTATTAAAAGGCATACAATACATGGTTAAACACAAAGCAGACTAAAAATATGAACTTATTACATTATGATTATTGTATGTTTATGTGTGTGTGTGTAAGATGTAAAACAAAAACAAGAGTTTGGGAGAAACACAACATGGGCCAGTCCCAGATTTTGGTTCTTTCGAAATATCTGCCAGGAGAGTTCCAAATGTTGAGATATTGAACTACCTCAGCCATTGCATTCTTCTTACTCTATTCAAAGCTGATATTCAATAAAATAATACAGCTCATGAATAAAAAATATTCTTCAAAATAAATTTTTCAAGGGCTGAATAGACAGATCAGCAATTAAGAGTTTGTACTGTGTCCAGATGACCCAATTTAGTTCCCAGCACCCAGGCTAGGTGATGCCATTAGCTCCAGGGCTTCTGATACCTCTAATTTCCTCTGGAACCTGTACAGAACTGGACATACCTACACACAGGCACACTCACATAGATGCAATTAAAAATAAAAGAAATATTTAAAATAGTTTACATTAATATATAAAGAATGTAAATGTCCAAGTGGCCATTAAATATTGCTGGACATTTGTGTATATGTGTGTGTGTTTGCATGTGTGTGTAAATATAAAGAAGACAGAATTATATTGTATAGGATTGTGTGGTTGGTGTGATCCTAAAATGTAATTACAAATGAAAACATACGTCCTACACAGAGTTGAACAGTGGTGATTCCTGAAAAGAGGGGCATGGTAGGTTGTTTTTCTGCTCATTCTATTGTCTATGATTTTTTTTTATTGTCATCACAACACATCACATTGCAACTTAAAGCAAGGCAATATGACTCCAAACTTTTCTGCAAAACATGAGATGAAGCAAATAAAAACATCTGCAATGAAAACTTGCATGGCAATTTTTGCGGTAAGATTTTTTTTCCCTACTAGACAGTAAGCATAGGATCTTATCTTAGCTGTCCTTTGCTTTCTCCACTGTCAACAACACCGCAGTCAATAACTCCTCATTGAAGGAATTCTAAAAGCTATGCAGGATGTGAGCTGCCTGAAAAAAAATTTTACAGTGTAACATTAGAAAGGAAAGAAAGAAAGCAAAAAATATTACTAGTGCTTAAAGATGTTCATAGAATATATTACATTATTTCAAATGAACAATAACTTCTCTTTTTTCTTTTTTTTTTTTATTGGACATTTTCTTTATTTCCATTTCAAGTGCTAGCCTCTTTCCAGGTTTCCCTTCCTCCTGGAAACACCCTATCACATCATTCCTCCCCCTGCTTCTATGAGGGTATTCCTCCACATGGCCTTCCCAGTCCTATATTGTT
>JADRCD010216990.1:0-55787 GCA_019843815.1 Montemys delectorum
TTTGTTTGTTTGTTTGTTTGTTTGTTTTGGAGGGGAAAATGGGAAAGGGAAAATGTACATGTAAATAAAGAAAATACCTAATTAAAAAAAAAAAAGAAGTCAGGAAACATAGATGCAAGCATCACCAACAGAATACAAGAGATAGAAGAGAGAATCTCAGGGGCAAAAGATAACATAGACAACATTGACAGAACAGTCAAAGAAAATGCAAAATTCAAAAAGACCCTAACCCAAAACATCCAGGAAATCCAGGACAGAATGAGAAGACCAAACCTAAGGATAATAGGTATAGAAGAGAGTGAAGACTTCCAACTTAAAGGGCCAGTAAATATCTTCAGCAAAATCATAGAAGAAAATTTTCCTAACCTAAAGAAAGAGATGCCCATGAACATACAAGAAGCCTATAGAACTCCAAATAGACTGGACCAGAAAAGAAGTTCCTCCTGCCACATAATAGTCAAAACATCAAATGCACAAAAAAAGAAAGAATACTAAAAGCAGTAAGGGAAAAAGGTCAAGTAACATATAAAGGCAGGCCTATGAGAATTACACCAGACTTCTCACCAGAGACTATGAAAGCTAGAAGATCCAGATGTCATACAGACCCTAAGAGAACACAAATGCCAGCCCAGACTACTATACCCAGCAAAACTCTCAATCACCATAGATGGACAAACCAAAGTATTTCATTACAAAACTAAATTCACACAATATATTTCCACAAATCCAGCCCTTCAAAGGGTAATAAATGGAAAACTTCAACACAAGGAGTGGAACTACATCCCTGAAAAAGCAAAAATGTAATCTTCCAACAAATCTAAAAGAAGATAGACACATGAACGGAATTCCAGCTCTAACACAAAAAATAACAGGAAGCAACAATTACTTCTCCTTAATATCTATTAATATCAAGAGACTCAATTCTCCAATAAAAAGACATCCACTATCAGATTGGGTACATAAACAGGATCCAACATTTTGCTGCATACAGGAAACCCACCTCAGTGACAAAGAAGGCAAAAGATACTGTCAATAGGACAAAACAGCAACCAACAAATTGAGAAAAGATCTTTACCAACCCTATATCTGATAGAGGGCTAATATCCAATGTATCCAAAAACTCAAGAAGTCAGACTCCAGAGAACCAAATAACCCTATTAAAAAAGAGGTTACAGAGCTAAACAAAGAATTCTCAACTGATGAACACTGAATGGCTGACAAGTACCTAAAGAAATGTTCAACATCCTTAGTCATCAGGAAAATGCAAATCAAAACAACTCTGAGATTCCACTTCATACCAGTCAGATTGGCTAGGATAAAAGACTCAGGTGAAAACACATGCTGGAGAGGTTGTGGAGAAAGAGGAACACTACTTGATTGCTGGTAGGATTGCAAACTGGTACAACCACTCTGGAAATCAGTGTGGCAGTTCCTCCAGATATTGGACATAGTTCTACCAGAGGAACCAGCTATACCACTCCTGGGCATATAACCAAAAGATGCTCCAACATGTAATAAGGACACATGCTCCACCATGTTCATAGCAGCCTTATTTATAATAGCCAGAAACTGGAAACAACTCAGATGTCCCTCAACAGAGGAATGGATACAGAAATTGTGGCATGTCTACAGAATGGAGTACTACTCAGCTATAAAAAAAATAAATTTATGAAATCTTAGGGAAATGGATGGATCTGGAGAATATCATCCTGAGTGAGTTAACCCAATCACAAAAGAACACACATGGTATGCACTCCCTGATAAGTGGTTATTAGCCCAGAAGTTTGGAATACAGGAAGAACAACCCACAAACCACAAGAAACTCAAGAAGAAGAAAGACCAAAATGTGGACATTTTATTCCTTCTTAAAGGGGGAACCAAATACCCACGGAAGGAGTTACAGAGATTAACTATGGAGCAGAGACTGAAGGAAGGACAAGCCAGCCTAAATATAGCTATCTCCTGAGAGGCTCTGACAATACCCGACTAATACAGATGTAGAGGCTCACAGCCATTCATTGAACTGAGTACACGGTCCCCAATGAGGGAGTTAGAGAAAAGACCTATGGAGCTGAAAGGTTTGCAGCCCCTTAGGACGAACAACAATATGAACTAACTAGTACCCTCAGAGCTCCCAGGGACCCATCCACCAACCAAGGAGTACACATGGTGGGACTGATTGTTCTGGCAGCATGTGTATAGTAGAGGATTGCAAGTTGGAACATCAATAGGAGGAGAGGACCTTGGCCTTGTGAAGGTTTTGTGCTCCAGTGTAGGGGAATGCCAGGGCCAATAAGTGGGAGAGGGTGTGGTGGCAGGCATGGGGAGGGAGGAGGCAACAGGGGTTTGTTCTTGTTGTTTTTGTTTGTTCGTTTTTTGGAGGGGAAACTGGGAAAGGAGAAATTTACATGTAAATAAAAAAATACCTAATTTAAAAAATAAGTTAGGAAAAAAACATTTTAAAGAACATATCGAATATCAGTGAAGTGCTTTAATAATAGATATAATAGAAGCCTTTAGATTTCTCTCTTAAAAGTAAGATGGAAGAACACCAGTCTTGTACAAGGTTGCCTAGATTATACATAGCTAAAGTATAACGTTTACCCACATGTCTTAAAGAAATTGTCATCTTGATTCACAACTTCAAGAAACGTATAAAAGAATGGGAAAGCATTCAAGAAACTCCTTGGTGTGCATAGGTGCAGAGTAAAAGACATAAAAGCAACCACACAGGAAACATGAGGGGAGATGTATGACAGGGTTCGTATGCTAGTGTGTGTACATAAGTATCAAAAGACTGAAGGCACTTGTGATAAGAAATGCAGAAATTGACTAACTGATTCTAAGACTATAGGGAAACTCAGGGTCTTAAGAACAGACAGGACAATACTGTAAAGTGAATGGTAACAGATAACATGTCATGGGCACAAAATTTGACAAATATTGAAATCAAGGCCCGGATGCTGCAGATAAATACACAGATGGTGAACACTCTGTGTCAGAGGTTACATCATTTTAGTGCATAAGAAAAAGTGTATATAAAATGGTCCTGGATTATTTTAATATTAATATGGTTAAAATAGTGACCACTTTCTCATCTCATAAACAAATAACGGTTTAGCAAAATAAAAATTTCAGAGAGGCACAAAAGAAAATATAATTATACTTTGTAATAAGGAAAAGGTCAAACTACAAACAAAATTTTAATTCAAGGGAATACAATAATGCTTTGGAGAAGGCTAGAATTAAATTTTTCTTCAAAAACTTCTAAAAATAAAAATACATATATAAAAAACTCTTTATATGTGTTATATTATTTACATGTTATATATAGTATTCTATTACCTATATTATATTTACATATGATTCAATAAATAATTCTTATACCAAATGTCATGAAACATCAAATATATATGTCAGAAGAAGATTGTGAATAGCTGCTTCCTGGGAAGTGCATATCCAAATGGCTAACAAGCATAAATATTTAATTATTAAAAAAATACAAATTGAAATTACCAAACACAACTATATAAAAACAGCTGTCTGGGAATTTAATTGATGGTACTACTTTAGAAAGCTGTTTGACAGTTTCTGCTAAAGTTGACCACACACACCCTGTGCCCATTCCTACAAGATCACCCTTTGGCACATGAACACAAAGGTATGGTTTTATATAACCATCCATAATGCCAATACTTGAATTTTTCATAAATGAGAAGGTCTATTTCCTTTATTATTTGTGTTGAGGTAAAAATTGTAACTGTAACTGGAGTTGGCAGACATTTCCTGAACTGCTTTATGTGTTAAAATATGAATCCACTTCACAATTTCAAGCCTGGAAGACTCAAGGACAGAGATACAGAGTGTGGTTTCAGTCACCTAAAGTTAAGAGGCAGGCAAAACACACCCTGACTTGTAGGATTGAAAGGCAGAGTTGAAAGGCTAAGTGACTCAGTCTATTTCTGGGTTCTTTATATTAATCATTCTACTATTTTGCTTTCTGTTCTAATTGTATGAACTTGTT
This sequence comes from Montemys delectorum, assembly GCA_019843815.1. Classification (NCBI taxonomy): domain Eukaryota; kingdom Metazoa; phylum Chordata; class Mammalia; order Rodentia; family Muridae; genus Montemys; species Montemys delectorum. Next base: position 4,025 of record JADRCD010216990.1, read on the forward strand.
TACTTTCCTAAATGGTGCTGCACTGCAAACATGACATAAAATATATGCATTTCTACCATTATTAAGAGAAAAGGAAGCGGGGGGGGGGGGGAAGGGGAGGGGGGAGAAAACAGGTTTTTTTTTTAAATTTTCTTTTTTTCTTTTCCCTGGAGGGAAAACAAGGAAAGTAGATATCATATGACATGTAAATAAAGAAAATATCTAATAAAAAGAAAAAAATTTAAAAAAGAGAAAAGTTATAGAATAGAATGGTTTATCCCCATTTCAGTCAAACAGAGGCTAATCATTAGTATTTAGAACATGAAAGAGCTCCATTTGTAGCTTGTATATTTTGAATGTACTTTCAATCACCAATGCAAATGCACATTTTAATTTTCTGTGAGGGTTGAGTCACTTTAAACAACAACGGGTTCTCACAAAGTCTTACTGTGTTTGTATATTTAGTGCCACTACTAGCAGGCATCACTTTTCCTTCTTTTACTCTAAGGTTTATTAAAGTGGCTTGCTCTAACTGGGCACCCGCTGCACACTGTAAAATTGCTCTCTGCATGGGGAGTGTCTGATGTAGCTTAGTGGTACAGCACATGCCTAGCAGATCTAGGACCCTGGGTTGCATGCCCAGCACTCAACCATAGAAAATCCCACCTTGGTCGGAAGGATAGAGTTTCCTGTGGCTTACCATGAGCAAACTGACTGATAAAACTTCAAGATCTCATATATTCCAGAAAGTTTCCATTGTTACAGGTTGTAGGTATGATAACATAGCACGCCATCCTGGGGAGTTTATCTCTTACTTGTGAGATTCATTTCATTCTGCCCCCCTCCCCACCTACACTTTTCACACATTAAAGTTTGTCCAGCAACAAGGCTATAAAACTTGAGTACCTAAAGAAGACTATGGGTTTTTTCCTGTATTAAAAAATAGGTAACAAAGGACAAATACATATAAACACACACGATGCACACATTTGTTTATACATATAGACTCATCATTTTTTCTAATTTTTGCATATATCTAAAAAATGAATGCAAGACTACAAGTTAAAATATCAGGAATCTAAGCTTTCAGCAGAAACATTCAATTTGCCTTTTGCTGCCTTCCAAACTTTGCTAGCAGCTCAACCTCACTAGGCACTCAATGCCAGAAGGCAACGCATCATTATGCCAGCCAGCTTCCCTCTCTATCTGGGATGACTTTATTATGATATTCTTTATGCCTGACAAATCCTGAGATGTCAGCTTTTCATTCACTTAACTCATTGGGATACAATCTTGTCTCACGTGTTCACATTATTACATCAAAACAACTGACTCAAGAAATAAAAACCACACAACATTTGCTTAACTGCATGACAGAGAAAGTGTGCATCCACTCCATAACGTCAGTTATAAGCTAAATACTGCCAAATATTGGGCTTTACTTTGTTCCCTTAACCCCTTCCTCCTGAGAGCAAGTGGAATACTTTTCGCACTGCAAAGTGAGCTCATAGGTTGCTGAGCTCCATGTAGTTTATTCATGCTGTATGTTGGGCTCAGGCCAGGTCTACACAGGAGACCTTCCCAGTAGGATCTAATATAACAAACAGAAGGTGATATCCACAGATGTTTGACACAGGAGTTCTCTGTATAGGCAGAACACCTGGGAGAATTTTTCGCCCATCACTTTCACATCATGTGTATGTAGGTGTGAATGTATATATGTATATATGTATGTCTCTTTGTATCTTTTTCTACCATGTATACCTGTGAGCTTCCAATGATTTTTCTGTCTCTCTATTATCCCATCATAGACTGTAACATATATATGTTTTTTGCACGTGTGTGTATACATGTAAAAGCACACTTGTGTTTCAAGCCCTGTCTTTCCATTCATTAATGACGACTTTAGATAAGGTTAGTACCCAACCTCAGCAAACCTTTCTTTGAATAGATTTATTAGAATTTACTAGTAGTTCCACCTTACAAATATGAACAATTTTCAACCCATCAGTTTCTCTTTTTTGTTCAGTAAGAGTTTTAAAGGGAAATGACATCCCTAAATCATTTTTCACTTGAAATAACACACAGATCTGATTGCTTCAGTAACTGTATCCAAATCCTGATGGCCTCAAGACTAAGCTTCATAGTTTCTTTTTATATGTGTATGGTATGTTAGCACATGTATATGTGACTCTGTGTGCAGGTGTGTGGGGATGCCAAGCTGCAAGTGTGAAGATCAGAAGATTGGTCCTCACCTTTCACCTAGCATATACAAGGCTAGCTGGCCTGTATATTCCCATGGATTCCCAGTTCTCTGTATCATATCTCACCATATAAGTGCTGAGATTGCAGATTTGTGTTACTGTACCTTGTTGTGTGTACATTCTAGACAATGAAACATGTTCTTACACCTGAGCTGCAAGTGCTCTACTCACTGAGCCATTTACCCAGATCTCACTTCACAATTTACACTTTTTTTTAAGGTCTATACGCTAGAACTTTACTTATATATCAATAAATTATGTCATCTTGTATTTTGGGGGTTTGGGGGCTTTTTTGTTTGTTTTTTATTAAATATTTTGTTTACATGTCATATGATTTCTCCTATCCCAGTTTCCCTTCCAAAAAAGAAACAAACAAACAAACAAACAAAAACAAACAGCAAGAACAAACCCCTGTGGCCTCCCCACACCCCATGCTTGCCACTCCCACCCTCTCCCACTTATTGGTCCTGGCATTCCCCTACACTGGGGCACAGAACCTTCACAGGGCCAAGGCCCTCTCCTCCCATTGATGATCGACTTTGCAATCCTCTACTATACACATGCTGCCAGAACAATCAATCCCACCATGTACAGTCCTTGGTTGGTGGCTGAGTCTCTGGGAGCTCTGAGGGTACTAGTTAGTTCATATTGTTGTTCATCCTATGGGGCTGCAAACCCTTCAGCTCCTTTGGTTCTTTCTCTAACTCCTTCATTGGGGAACCTGCACTCAGTTCAATGGATGGCTGTGAGCCTTTCCATCTGTGTTAGTCACGTACTGTCAGAGCGTCTCAGGAGAAAGCTATATTAGGCTGGCTTGTCCTTCCTTCAGTCTCTGCTCCATAGTTAATCTCTGCAATTCCTTCCATGGGTATTTGGTTCCCCATTTTAAGAAGGAATGAAATGTCCACATTTTGGTCTTCCTTCTTCTTGAGTTTCTTGTGGTTTGTGGGTTGTTCTTCCTGTATTCCAAACTTCTGGGCTAATAACCACTTATCAGGGAGTGCATACTATGTGTGTTCTTTTGTGATTGGGTCACCTCACTCAGGATGATATTCTCCATATCCATCCATTTCCCTAAGAATTTCATAAATTTTTTATAGCTGAGTAGTACTCCATTATGTAGATATACCACAATTTCTGTATCCATTCCTCTGTTGAGGAACGTCTGGGTTGTTTCCAGTTTCTGGCTATTATAAATAAGGCTGCTATGAACATGGTGGAGCATGTGTCCTTATTACATGTTGGAGCATCTTTTGGGTATATGCCCAGGAGTGGTATAGCTGGGTCCTCTGGTAGAACTATGTCCAATTTCCAGAGAAACTGCCAAACTGATTTCCAGAGTGGTTGTATCAGCTTGCAATCCCACCAGCAATGAAGTAATGTTCCTCTTTCTTCACAACCTCTCCAGCATCTGCTGTCATCTGAGTTTTTTATCCTAGCCAATCTGACTGGTCTGAGGTGGAATCTCAGAGTTGTTTTGATTTGCATTTCCCTGATAACTAAGAATGTTGAACATTTCTTTAAGTGCTTCTCAGCCATTCAGTATTCATCAGTTGAGAATTCTTTGTTTAGCTCTGTACCCCATGTTTTAATAAGGTTATTTGTTTCTCTGGAGTCTAATTTGTTGAGTTCTTTGTATATATTGGATATTATCCCTCTATCAGATATAGGATTGGTAGAGATCTTTTCCCAATTTGTTGGTTGTCATTTTGTCCTATTGACCGTGTCTTTTGCCTTACAGAAGCTTTGCAACTTTATGAAGTTCCATTAGTCAATTCTTGATCTTAGAGCATAAGCTATTGGCATCCTCTTCAGGAAATTTTCCCCTGTGCCTATTTGCTCCAGGTTCTTCCCCACTTTTCTATTAGTTTCAATGTATCTGGTTTAATGTGGAGGTCCCTAATCCACTTGCACTTGAGCTTTGTACAAGGAGATAGGAATGGATTGATTCGCATTTTTCTACATGCTAACTGCCAGTTGAGCCATCACCATCTGTTGAAAATGCTGTCTTTTTACCACTGTATGGTTTTAGCTCCTTTGTCAAAGATCAAGTGACCATAGGTGTGTGGGTTCATTTATGTTTCTTTAATTCTGTTCCATTGATCTACCTGCCTGTCACTGTACCAATACCATGCAGTTTTTATCATAATTGCTCTGTAGTACAGCTTAAGGTCTGGGATTGTGATTCCACCAGAGGTTCCTTTATTGTTGAGAATAGTTTTGGCTATCCTGGATTTTTTGTGGTTCCAGATGAATTTGCAAATTGCTCTTTCTAAGTCTGTGAAGAATTGAGTTGGAATTTTGATGGGGATTGCATTGAATCTGTAGATTGCTTTCGGTAAGATGGCCATTTTTACTATATTAATCCTGAGAATCCACAAGCATGGGAGATCTTTCCATCTTCTGAGATCATCTTCATTTTCCTTCTTCAGAGACTTGAAGTTCTTGTCAAACAGATCTTTTACTTGCTTAGTTAGAGTTACACTAAGGTATTGTATATTATTTGTAACTACACAATTTACACCTTTGAGTCAGGGTCTTGTGATAGTTATCTGGTTGATGACAATGTATTGATGCTCATTTCCATTGAGGACTTTGAATCATAGTTGTAATCATGTTTAAAAATATTTAGAATAGTTACCATGATCTAACTAGACCTAAGATTTTGAGCTTGCTTTTACAGGCATCATTAGAAGAAAGCCATCTGCCTACTGTTTGACTGCAGATCCCATCAGTTGCTGGATGCAGCATTTCTGATGGCAATTGGAAGGTTTGTAGGAGCCAGAGGCATTGAGAATGCCACAAGAACACTGCCCTCAAAGTCAACTAACCAGGGCTCATGGGGGAACTACAGAGACTGATGTAACAATCACAAACCCTGTTTGGCTCTGCTCTAGGTCCTCTGCATATACATTATGCAGATGGGTATTCTTCTGGGATTTGTAATAGTGAGAGTGGCCGCTGTCTCTGGACTCTTTTGCCTGCTCTTGGGACCTTTGTCACTCATAGGATTGCCTCATCCAGCTTTGATATGAAGGTTTCTCCTTAGTCTTATTTGTAACTTCTTAAGCCATATTCAGTTCATATCCTTGGGAGGCCTGCTCTATTTTTGAAGGGAAATGGAGAAGGAGTAGATGTGGGAGAAAGAGAAGGTAGTAGGTGCTGGGAGGAATGGAGGGAAGCAAAACTGCAGTTGGGATGTAATGTACAAAATAATAATAATAATAATAATAATAATAATAATAATAATAATAATGAGCCATCCACTGTTAAGAGTGGCAGAATACTCTTGCATTTCGTGCTTTTAGAATAGCTGACATTCTAGTGATGGCTTTATCTGATAGTTCTTTCCCTTGCTCCTCACCAATGACTTTTTACAAATTGGTTGAGCTGCTTCAACACAAATAGTGTCTCAACTTGGTAATAATGAAGTCAAGCTCTCCAAACCTATGTTAGTCAGGGGTCTGTAGAGTCACAGAACTTATGGAAAGTCTCTATATATTAATGGAATTTATTGTTATTTTCAGTCTGAAGTTCAACTAAGCCAAAAATGAGCCGCTGTGAATGGGACATGGGATGGCAAAGAATCTTGTGGTTGCTTAGTTCTACGGGGCAACTTGTTTCAGCTGTTCTTCTGTATAATCTGGAATCCTGAAGAGGTAGATTCCAACAGATGTGCTGGCAAGTAAGTGCAAGCAGCCAAGAGTGAGTCTTCCTACTTCCAGTGTCCTTATGTAGACTTTCAGCAGATGGTGTGGTTCAGATTAAAGGTGTGCACCCACCATGCCTGAATCTGGAACTTGCTTTGCCCCGGGCTGACCTTCAACTCAGAGATCAATTTGCTTCAGTCTCCTGGGATTAAAGGCATAAACTACCTTGCCTGGGCCTAAGCTTTTCATGGCCACTATGCCTCAAGATCTCCATGCCAAGATCCAGGTGAGAAACTTGTGTCTTCCAGCCTCAAGACCTGGATCATAGGTATGTCCTCCATTTCTGGATGGCAGATCATTCCATAAGTAGTCAAGTGGACAACCAGGACTAGCCATCCCAAAACATTTAGTTTTCAGCAGAGACTTTGTATCAACTGGGAGTATTAGCATGCAACTCACATGTGTTCTTAAGACATTTTATGATGTTTAATTTTAAACTTTGTAATTTCATATGTCTCTCTAAATAGCCCAGTGATCTGTAAAATATCACCCTTATTTCATCTCTTTCACCTATGTTTTGTTTCTACCATTGTGCATGCATGCTCTGGTGTCAGACAACAGAACTTTTGCATGTCCTAAATAGGGCAGTTTAAAGGAGAAAAATCTCAGAGCTCCGGTTATCATCAAATTAGGCTTATGTGACAATTGAAAAGTTTCTCCACCTCTAGAAGCCATACATTAACTGTTGACTATTATTCCTACAAGTTTTGGCTGACCAAAAAGACAAGGCATCAGAAAGATAAAGTTTCCAGTCCAGGCTTCAATACAACAGTGTTAACTTCCTAAAGTTAACAACAGGTTAAGTTCCTAATGGTCCGATTTCTTCATTTCTGATGTGGAAGCTATAGCAGTGGATGATAGAATGACACTGCCATGCACATTCTCTTCCTTGTACAAAAGGGTAACATGAATAAATATTTACAATTATATGGTAAATTAAAGAAATTGTTCCAAAATATTTTTAAAACCACCTTCTCATGGTGATAGTGTGAGTAGGTTATACAATGAAGTTTGTAGCAAGAATGGCAGGGGCCACCTCTATGTAAATGCCAGGGGCCACAAAAGATCTCCTGGAGGATGACCTAATTGAGGACCGCCTGAGAGACCAGGGATTGCTGTTGCAGACAATGCCAGCCAATCAGGAACTGCTGTTTAGAAGAGATGCTTTCTTGGGACCTATGGGGTGCAGGTGGAGGGTATTAAAGGAGCTTGCACCAGTGTTCAGATGAACTTGCTGTGACTTTTTCTCACCTACTCCTGGAGTCTGTGTTGTTGACTCAGTGCCACCTCACCTCCAATCTCCAAGAGCAGGTAGGGGTCAGGCGGCAAGTAGTCAGGACCCAGGCAGCAAAGTTCTTAGAAGATCAGTAAGTATATGAAAAATGTTCCTTGCTCTTTCTCCCATGTGAAGTTGGCATGAAAAGGGTGCTGCCACTGAGGAAGAGCTCCCTCACAAGATGCTGTACCCTTGGGTACCTTGATCACAGAGTCATTGCCTGAAGAATGATGGACAATAAACACTTCTTGCTTATAAGCCATTCAATCTATGGTAGTTGTTTAAGCTGTCTAAATAGAATAAGGCGTTTTAATAGATAATTTTTTGTTGTGAACAAAGAGAAAACAACAGTGTACTTGGGTCCAAGATTACACTCATCAGAAGCAAGTGTTATCTCCTCTACTAAACAATGACACCAACCTCAAAACTTACTTACAGATATTGGCACATGTTCCCAGCAACAGAGTTAAGCGAGTGGTAAAGAAATGTGCTGCCTGTTGAGAATTTTGTTGTCCAAGGGACATCTTATATTTAAGCTGTCAATCTTCTCTGTCTCCTCTTTGGTGACTCACCAGCAGAGTCTACACTCACTCAACACCCCCTTCCTAGGAAGACCTACTTTGCATTTGCTTCTGCCACCGAGAGTGACCAGGGCAATAATTCAAACCTATCTTCAGGAGTAGGGCTGAAGGAGAACTCTGGAAGTTGTGAGAGATGTCAGAGGACCCCCTAGCCAGCATGGGGAGTGCCAAAAGCCCACCCAGAGATGAGAACAGAGCAAATCGCAACTGTAACCTTAGCTCCTGGGGTGTGTGGCTGCTAGAGGGCACAGTGCTGGGAAAAGGTGACCGGGAATATGTTAGAAGTCCAATTCATAGAAGCAGACACGTTAAGTCATAAACTTAAGAGAACTGCTCAGTTCTTACGAGATTGAAATCCAATTCATATAGCAGGCTCTTCTGAATTCCTGAGCTGCCCCAAAGAAGACAATTACTTATATCCCCTGTCTTCCAAAATCCAAGGCACAATGGCAGCCCTTGCTGGATACCATCTTGCTGTGGCTATTAGTGCCAGAAGCTTGGGTCCATGTGTCTCACTGAGCAGAACACAGACTACTGAGTATCCTATAGTTTTAGGGTTATTAAGTGTCATAGTTACAAGCCTGAGTTCCATATCTTCATGTTGGCAAGAATGAAGAGATGTCCTCTTTACAATGCACAGCTTTGGGACTCTGGACATAGTACATATATCCATCAGAAGCTGGAAAGGGTCCTAGTCACCTCTAGCAACTAAAGAATATGGCTGCCATTGTCTTGAAAATCCCTAGTACCATCTGCATTCACTTAATGGGAAAGGACTCCTTTGTAGTCCATGGGTAGAAATGTAGCAGTTGGTACAGTACACTATAACATTAGCTGAACTTGTCTCTAGAGCAAGGGAAAAGTTCTATCCAGAATTGAAGTCCCAATTTCAATACTGTGGTTACTAGACACCAGAGATTTCCCTGCATGCCTTGTGGAAATTTCCATTCATTCTGCAACCTTAGAGCCAGAATTACCAATGCCACAGTTTCAGCTTTACTGAAATGTGATCCAGAGGGCTTAAGTAAGACATTCTCCACATCATATGCCTCAATAAGGATGTGTGGCAGCACCAGCAGTTCACATTTTACCTGCCTATGCCAAAGGCATGGACTTTTGAAATCCCAAGTCTACTCCCAAGTAGCACACCTCCCACAAGGGCACAACTCCTAATCCTTTCCAAACAGTTCCACTAACTGGGGACCAAGTATTCAAACATGAGCTTATAGGAGCCATTCTCATTCAAACTATCACAGAGAAAAACCTAAATTGCCATTAGTAGCAAATTAATTCAGCTATGGTATAGGATATAAAATTACCATCCACTACAGAGTAGCAACTAACATATCAATAATTAACTTGTTGAAAAATTTTGAAACACCCTTGTAACCACAAACAAAATACTTGGGATTAAATTTTACCAAGGAATTGAAACATTTCCATAATCAGAATTATGAAAGGCTGAGCTATTTATAAAAGATTCAAAAATGTGAAAATATAGTGCCAGGTTTATATTACAAAAGTGGCAATACAACCCAAAATAATCTAGACATTTAGAACAAATTCCACCAGAATAACAACACTGCTTTTTTCTAAAGAAATAAAAAAAACTCTCTAAAATCATATGAATACCCCAATGACCTAGAAAGAAATGGTGACATACATCATTAATCCCAGCAGGTGAAGCTCTATGAATTTAAGGCTTGTCTATATAATGAGTTGTAGGTCACCCAAGGCTACATAGTGAGAACCTGACTTTAAAAAAATTAATGAGATAAAACAAAACAAATGAAAAACTTAAAAGCTCACAATATCAGAAACAATAAATTCCTATAATCATGGTAATCCAAACATCATGGTACAGCATAAAAAATAAAGCCATAGATCAAAGGACACAAAGAGAGAATCTAGAGATGAATCTACATTTATACTGTCTACTGATGTTTGACACAGGTGCCAAAAACAGACAGTGAAGAAAGACAAACTCCTCAGTAAAAGGTGATAGCTCCTCTGAGTACTCTTGTGGACAAAAGGCTAGAATTCAACATGGGTTCCTATAGGTCACTACTCATTGTTGGCAGGATATATAAGGGCATATATCATAGAGAACAAAATGTCAAGAATATATAAAGTATATAAAATTATTATCCGTAAATATACTTGTATTCTCATGTTTACCAGAGCATTATCCACAGGCCAATGATGTGGTAGCAACCTAGATGCTCATCTGTGGATAAACAGATAAAGAAATGGTATACACACACACACACACACACACACACACACACACACACATAAAGAAATGGTATACACACACACACACACACACACACACACACACAAACTAATGCACATGTACATACACGTATGCATGTATACAATGTCTTTAGCACACATGCACACACATGTGCATGCATATATAAGCATACGTATATATGGTCTATAACACACACACACACACACACACACACATACACACACATACATTAAATACTGTCCTGTAGTAAGGATGGAACTGGATGGAGATTACGCTAAGTGAAGTAATTCCCATTTAAAAAAAGGATGTAGCACATGTTCTCATTTGTGAAAACTAACACATCAATCTCAAAGACGGGAACTAGAATAAGATCTTTAGGGGCTGGAGAGAGAGCCCTCACAACTGTCTGTAAATCCAGTTCCAGGGTACCCAAATACAGTCTTCTGACTGCTGCAGGCACCAGGCATACACATAACACCCACACACATAAAATAAGCATCTTTTAAAAAATTAGAAAAAGAACACAAAGTTTTTGTTAGACACTGATAAAGGCTCTAGCAGTGGGGATAGAAAAAATGCCCACAAAGAAGCAGCAAAATACAGAGATGAAGAATGAGTTCTCTTGTCTTATAACACAGTAGAGCAGTGACAGTTTCCCTTTTTTCTATTTTTAAAGTTTATTGTTGTTATGTATATGAGTATTTGACTTCATGTAACTCTATGTTCCACATGAATGCCTGTTGCTCACAGTGGTCAGAAAAGGCATTGGATGCCCTGGAAATGGAACTACAAGTGGTTGTCAGCCACTAAGTGTGAGTTGAGTACCAAGCCCAGGTCCTCTGGTAGAGCAGCTAGTGCTTTGAACTTGCAGAGCTATCTCTTGAAAACAATGGTAGAGCTCTAAGTGGCAAGAAAAGGATAACGTGGAATTCAGACACATAAAAATGTTTGAGTGAAGAGATAGAAATACTTACAACCACAATTTTCTTATGCATTGTTTAAATGTATAGAATTGCCAAGGTGTGCTCCACAAAGATATTACATGGTCTCAATGAAGACAGTTACAGCCGACAGAAATTTCTGAGTCAAACCCATATGGGTTAGGTTCGATGATGGGGTGTCCATCTCCATGAACAGGGGTCCCGAATTCCTTGAGTTTCCATTTCTCCTTTGTTTCTATTAGCTACCACTGATAGAAAAGAATACAAATTCGTCCATGCTTAGAAAACTATTGGTAGTATTTATTAGGTCTTTGTTAACCGAGTATACCTGGAATTTTGTTATTCCATTGGAAAATTAGTTGTTGCCATATTGCCTATTCTGAGAAGAAATTTGAATGTCTTACAGTCTACCTTAATCTGCTCATAGTCTACTCAATTTTGTGGGGAATTGCAGCTGAAAAGGAGATCAATTATCACCTCATGTAACACAATAAGCAGGTTTAGGGTAGGACAGTTATGAGTTCCTTTGTAAAAGTATGTATTCTTATTTCTGACTTGAATTCCATTGAGTATTTGTATTTTATTTATTTATATGACCCTGGTATCTTTGAAGCAATCACAGTCAAACTCATTTTAATACTTGGCTACCTGAGAAAGATTTCATGACAGATTCAAGATTATTTATGTTTATAAATTTTTAAGTGATTATTTATACTATAATATTTATTGATTAATTCCCCCCCTTTCTCTTTTCTGACAGGCTTTAAACCATTTAAATGAACACTTAAAACATAATACACTTTAAGTTTTAGTTGGATAGTACACACATACACACACACACATACATACGTATATTGAACTGTTATAACAAAACATTTGTTTAATATATATGTATGTATATATATATGTATATACACACACAATGAAAAATCCATTCTTTTGGAAAACTGTGAACACACAAGTAATATTCTTAGTATAGTCCTTCTCTTAGGCAGGGATTTCCATCTTTATTCATTCTACAGATGCAGCTTTATGTCCTATGACATCTATATTCCTATCTGGCTTTCCCCATACCCTACCTTGGAATACCTTGCTTTTACTGGTTCCTTTTCTAAAGATTATTTTTCTACATATAAGTGAGGCACTGCCAGGTTGTGCATGTCAGTGTGTATGTGTGTGTGTGTGCATGTGCATCTTATCCCACTTAACATAATATACCTTTGATACTTATGATAAATATAACCAGTAAAGGTTGAATGATATTCCATTACACATTTTTTCTTTTCTTTTTTTTCATTAGATGTTTTCTTTATTTAAAATATTTCCTTTCCCAGTTTCCCCTCCAAAAAACCAAAACCCAAAACCCAAAAACCAAAAAACAACAACAAGAGCAAACCCCTGTTCCCTCCCACTTCTCCCTGCTCACCAATCCACCCTCTCCTGCTTCCTGGCCCTGGCATTCCCCTACACTGGGGCATAGAACCTTCACAGGGCCAAGGACCTCTCCCCCCATTGATGGTCGACTTGACCATCCTCTGCTATACACATGCTGCTGGAGCCATGAGTCTCACTTTAACTTATTCAGCCACTTAATTGATTTTCATGTTCTGGGTTATCATCATTTCTGCAATGAGAAATAGGGGTGTCGATATCTTTTTGAGGTAGTAAGCTCAGTTTTGGCTCAGTGTAGGCAGACAAGGAATTTTTAGATCTTATGGTTGTTTTATTTCCAATCTTGTTGAGAATATCCATACACTGATTTTCATGGTGCTTGCACCAATCTCCATTCCTAGGAACTGAGTCCAACGTGACTTAAACACCTTAAGTTTCATCTCACAGGCACTGTTTTCCTTGCCTATACACTGCTTCACCATTTTATCACACAGTCCCTTCTCTTTCAAATTTCTGCTAAGGAGACTCTAGCCTTGCATATTTGGGAAGGCGTATATGTTTTTCAGCAAATAGACATCAGGTCAGGCTAAAAATAAAGCCCTTGCCTGAGTGATGCATGACCTTTGCTAGGTTTGCCACTGTGATGCAGGGGAGGCTTAAAGGTGAATATGTATGCTGGACATCAGCTTTGCATTCCTATCTGTGTTAGACCGATGGTCCAGTGCTGGTGTTGAGCCCATCTATCTGGTGTCTTCTAGTGCATAAATTCAGCCAGGCTCAAGTTTGTAGAGCATTTTTAAATGCTCTATAAAATCTTAACTTTTTTGTAATCTAATCTTGATCCAATTACTCTCACCAGGCTTTGATTTTAAATCCAACATTTTAATGGAAATTGAAAATAGAGGAGGACAATAAACTTTAGTGGTCTGGGCACATTGAGGCAAGGTATTCTGACATCCTGTATCTTCAACAGGACCATTGTTCACTGAGAATAAAAAGAAAATGTTTGCTGATTAGAATAACCTACACTGCTTACCATGTACTTTCTATACAGTGAAGTCACTGCAGGTTAGATAAGAGATTTTTATTCTTCTATTTCAAGTCATATGCTTTTCTTGCTTGCATCATTAACTTTATCCATGGTTCAGCACTTCTGTATCTAAGATCAGAATACCACTGCCCCTTCATTGTGAACATCTGCCACTTCTGTCTATGTTGACATACTTGTGGCATGCTTTCCTTACCCTCGTAATTTAAATCTATGAATTTAAAGTCCACCTATTTCTGCCTTCTTTATTTTTCTAAATAAAGAAGACACCTAAAATGTCTTTCTAAAGAAAGAATTCATAGAAAGTAAAGGACTAGAGTCTTTTTCTACCTGAAAAGCTACTTAACACTCACACTTCTGAAACTGCATGTAGCTCAGTGTGAGTTCCTCAGTATTTTCCCTTGAGGCTATGGGTGAACAAAGTCTACTGGTTGATGAGAAGTTGATCAACAGGCTAATTTTACTGGTATATTTTTAGGCCTGCAAAGTAGTTTTCTGTAATCTGTACAGTTATCTTCTTACATTATCTTTTCTCTCTTAATTAGATGACTGTAGACAGAAATCAGGCCTCCTTAAATAATTATTTCTTTAAATCTAGTCTTTCTTTTTTTCTCATATCTTCTCCTTGGTCTGAGAAACTTCATTGCATTTCTTTTCTAATCTTTCTATTGGTTAAAACTTGACCACAAGCAGTTCAAATATCACAGCAGTTTACATCACATCTTTTCCTTTAGACTGTCATCTAAGACTGAACATAAAGGTGATTTTCTTTCATGGTCAGCTGGCTTCCTTCTCACATTATCCATTTCTTTCCATGTCAGTTTTTTTTTTACCTTGCATATGTTCTTTAGAGTTATATAGATCTATTTTCTAGTTTTATTCTTTTGGAATGGAGAATAGATTAATTATTCTAGACAAAAACTGTATATATACATTATATTCTCTGTATATGTACATTATATTCTTTGTGCTATATAACTTGCTGTCTGAATGAACAGTTGTAAAAGAAGAAAGATATGCTCCTGGCAGTGTGCACACTTGAATGACTAGATAAAGCCAGTTTCTGACTTTGTATCCTTCCTAATTCCAGAATAAAAAAGATTTGAAGTTGGACTTACTAATACCACATTGAACATGTTATTCACATCAAATAATTAATTAGTCTTTGAGTATATCAGAGCATGGTGGGTAATGAGATACTAACTTTATCTTACATAAAAGGTTGAAAGTTAACCCCCAAATGAAAAAGTTAAAAACAGTACCTAATATTAGTGGGCATCTCAGTGACTACATCTGAATCACTCAACTTGTGCCTATGCCCTGTCTCTGTGGCTATACTAGGTCCACTGTGTTCCAGGGGCTACTGTTAAAACTGGCTCTCTACCAGACCAATATTAAGAGAGATAATTTTAGTTAAGAATCTGCATGTGAAGGAATTGTTGCACTTGATTCCCAATTTTCACTATGTGTGTCCAGAACGGCCTTCGTAATTGCTGTGGGCACACACATTTTGGTTGAAGACTCCTACAGTCTTTGCCTATACTGATTTCAACTGTAAGAGATACATAGAGATGCTGCTGCTCTCACATCACCCACTTGGTGACTTCTATTTTAACCTGATTGGGCCCTTAGGGGGGCAAGGTCTTTCCACTCCTAATCCATTTGTAAGTCTATCTGTGTATGCTTTGCCACTTAAAACTGTATTAATGCAAGGTAACCAAAAATATGAAAATAACAAGAATCAACACAGCATCAAAGGGACACAGTAACCAATGCCCCCAAAATATACATACCTATAAATTATGTCCAACACAGAATTAACACTAATTTAATTAATGCTTACTTTAAGAAAAATAAGGCAGCTATGTGAACATAGACAGGCAAGAATGAAATTAGCATAATAATACATGGATGAAACTAGAAATTCAGTCGGGAAAGAGCACCCAAAACCACAAACAGAACCTCAAGTACTAGAGAATAAACTTGAAAGAATGAAAATGTGATTGAAAGCATCAGGGATGAAACTAGCTAAGCAGAAGAAAGGGTTAACGAGTAAGAGGACAGGTCATTAATGAGCAAGAGGACAGGTCTTCGAATACAGGACATTAGAGGAGAAATAAAGAAAAATGAATAAGAAGGAATGACTAACGCATAAAGAGCTTATAAACACAATCCAGAGAATGAATCTTGTAGCAGGTTTGGGGGGGGGGGGAAAGAAAAGGGACAGTTAGAGGAAGAGGGTAGGAACTGGAGAGAGGAAGAAAGGAAGAGAAGAGTCAAAATGATTATTTAAGAAAAAAAGTAGCTGAAAATTTTTCTATACTTGGAACAGAATGGCGTTTTGAGATATGTAAATCTTAAAGATTTCTAATCACTTTCAACACAGAAAAGTCTTCATCATGACAAATTGTGACTAATTGATATATATATATACATATATAGTCAAATACAAAGATAAAATTACAAATAGCAAGGAAAGAAAGAATTCTTACATACAAAAGAGCTTAACAAGAGATTCCTTGCCCTTAATAAAATTGTAAAGCAGGAGAACCAATAAAACTCTTCTACTCAGCTTCATTGCAAAAGGTGCTAGGAAAAAAAATGGTATTGTCTTAGGATTTACTGCTGTGAAGAAACACCATGCAACTCTTATAAGGACAACATTTAATTGGAGCTGACTTAAAAGTTCAAAGGTTGGGTCCATTATCATCAAGGCGGGAACATGGCAGCATTCAGGCAGGCATGCTGTAGGAGGAGCTGAGAGTTCTACATCTTCATCTGAAGGCTGCTAGCAGAGTATTGGCTCCCAGGCAGCTAGGATAAGGCTCATATAGCCCACACCCACAATGATCCACCTACTCCAACAGGGCCATATGTACTGCAACAGGGCCACATCTACTAATTGTGCTGCTCCCTGGGCCTAGCATATATAGCATATACAAACCATGACAGGTATGATAAAAAAAAAAAGCATCCAAAAATGAAACAAGGAGGAAGTTAAATTGTTTCTGTCTCTGGATGATACATTGTACATATATAGTATGCCAAGACATCACTAAAACACTGATAATAAATGATCAAAGTTATCAATCAAAAAAGTATCAAAAAT
Source organism: Montemys delectorum (assembly GCA_019843815.1). Taxonomy (NCBI): domain Eukaryota; kingdom Metazoa; phylum Chordata; class Mammalia; order Rodentia; family Muridae; genus Montemys; species Montemys delectorum. The sequence continues at coordinate 20,582 of JADRCD010216990.1, forward strand.
CAGTTGGCTATAGTCAACAGCTTTTTGACTGGATTTAAGAACTACTTAGCCACTGAAAATTCAGGCAACTATTCAGAACTAGTAAAGTCATAGAGCATGGAAGAGAACCTAAACTTTCACTCTATTAAACCAGTGCAACTCAAAACTAACTTCTATATATTTGCCATACAGCCAGAGTTAAATGTAGCTCTCATCCCTCATCCAGGAACCTTCTCTTTGAATCAGACAGAAACCATTGTAAAAATCACAACCAATCGAAATGCAGAAGTGTGGAGTCTAGTCCCAGTGGATACAACTATAAAACAATTCCTGCACCTAAGGTTCAGGGATCACTTCAAAAGAGATCATTTCAAAAGAGTTAGGGAAAGACTATGAGAGCCAGAGTATCAGGAAGTTTGCTGAGTGATTGTATCTCCTTAGAATAAAGTCTCACCAACAATACTGTCCAACCATGAGTTGAATAAGGACAACAAAAGACATGTTGACATGGCTGGGAGAAAGCCCAAGAGACCTTAGTCCTACACACACACACACACACACACACACACACACACACACACACACAGGGCGGGGGGAGACACAAGCAAGCAAATAAACAAGATATACATACAGCCAACTAAGGAATGCTCACAGTAGAGAATCTTTCCCAAGGTAAAGCACAATTAGTATCTAAGACTAAATAATTAGCCCTGACAACAAGCATGTGAGTGACATTATACAGGCGGAGAAATTTGTGCTTATGTATTTGGGAATATATATGAATATACATATAAACATATATGTAACAAAAAATTAACAAGTAGAGAGGCCATAGTCTGAAAGAAAGCAAGGCAGTATATCGGAGAGTTCAGAGAAAGGAAAAGGGGGAGGTGATGTAATTATACTATAATCTCAAGCCATAAAAGAAATATTTTCAAAAAAGTTTCCAGAAAGTCATTTGATATCAGTTATTTGAGAAAAAATTGGGAAAATATCACCTACAGTAGTATTAAAATAAAATAATTAGGAATTAATTTAAGTAAGAAGGTAAAATTCAGAACAAACCTTAAAACACTGAGAAAAGATATTGAGAGAGATATATGCAAATGGGAAGATAGGTGCTCACAAATTGGAAATTATTTTTTAATCAAAACATTCATACAACATAAAACAGTCTACACATTTCACAAATTGACTATTAAAGTTGTAGTGAGCTTTTCATAGAAACAAAAATAATTACAAAATTTTCATTCAGTCACAAAAGATTATGAATGACTAAAGTAATGAACAAGAACAAAGCTGGAAATTCTATATTCTGCGGTATATTATAGAGTTATAGTATCAAACTGTACAGTATTAGGAAACAAATACATTACCATGTGACAATAGACAACCTAGACATCAACCAAATGTATATGGTTAATAAGCCTTTGCAAAAACCTCCAAAGTTATACAAAAGGGAGTACTCGCCAATAATTAGTGCAGGGAAAATTGTGTATCATGTGTAAAAAAAAATGAAAATGACAATTTCTTTGCCCAAACATAAACTAAAACATATCAGATATTTGAATTTAAGATCTGAAACTCTACAACTTCTAGAAGGGAGAGAGGTTCTTGAGAAAGAGTTCTATGCAGTTATCATGGATGTGGATTTTAGTTTATGGCATGAAAGTGAAAAGAAAACCTGAAAAGTAACTTAAGTAAAATCAAACACCTTGTGGTAAATTAAAAGGGAAAAACTAATTTTAAAAATAAACAAAAGATATAATACAACCCCCCAAAAAATCTCTAAGTACTTGAAGCAATGAAAAGTAAACTGCAACCCAGGAAAATAAGTGGAAGATTTTGTAAATCATATGTTCACTAAGGTGTCAATATTTAAGTGTATGAGAGATTTGTGATGTTCAATCTTCAGATAGATTAGGATCAGATAGGAGAAATATATTGGTACGGCTATGAGAAAGTTTCTGGTGAAGCTTAACTAAGAGAGATAACAGTCAGTAGACCACCATCCCATGGAATGGGATCCTAGACCAATAAAGATGGAAAAAGGAGGAAGAGAGGCAAGCAATAGTACTCCACATGGTTGAGAATGCTATGTGATCAGCTGCTCTGGCTGGTGCTTCCTTGCTTCCCCTCCATGACGGATGATGTCCCTGTAAACCATTAGTCATAATGTACCTATCCTTCCTTAACTTGATTTTGTCTCATCAATCTGAAAATAACAAATACAGACAATCACTCGGACAAATGAATGAAAAAAGAACCTAGGTTAAAAAAATGGGAAAGGGACTTGAAAATATATGTTCACAATGAACATATACAAGTTTCTATCTGGTGTATGAAATACTACCCAGTTAAGAATAATCAGAGACATGCAAGTGAATACCAAAATGAGGTTATCAGTTGGTACTTAACAGAGAGGTATTGTGGGAAAAAAAATCAAAAGATAACTAAGCATTGTGTGCTTACGAAGAAAGGGGAACTCTTTCATACTGACCTGTGGTATGAGTATAGACAGTCAGTGTGGAAAATGGCATGTGGGTTTGTCAAGAAGGCAGAAGTAGCACCCTCCTAGAATCCAGAAGTCTAGCCACGGTGTAAAACAAGAGTAATCGTTTTCCACGTTCTTACAGCTGTATTAGTAACAGTCAAATGTGAAGAGTCTATGAGCTTATCACAGTGGTAAAGGATGGTTAACACAAATACGACCTTGGAGTCAACTTCCTACATATATTTTAAAAAGGAAGAAAAGAAAAACAAAATGCCACCAACTTCAGTGTCACTTGCTGTCTGCAGATGAACAGATAAAAGCACACACTATGATCTGGCCACAAAGATGCAGATCTGTCATTTGCAAAGACACAAGTAAATTGGGAGAACATTAAGTGAAATCAGTGAAATGAAGAAAAAAAAGTACTCTACAATCACCTTAATACGTTTCCACATAGAATTTAGAAGGTGCAAACTTGGAGGAGAAATAGTGGTTATTAGAGATGTGGAAGGGTATTGAGGTTTTGGGAAATAAGAAAAGTCAGCCAAAGCACACAGAAGCTTTTACTTACAACATGAAGGAATTACAGACAACCTAACGCATAGTATTGTACCTATAGTTCACAGTAAGGGATTGAATATTTGAAATTGGTTAAGAAAGTAGATAATAAATATTCTCATCCCACCATGTACACGCACTGAAATATTTGTCAATTATATGTTACTAAGGTAGATTGTGGCAATGATTTTATTGTGTATTTCTAACTGAAAACATCATTGTATATACTTTGAATATATTATATTTCAATAATAAGTATATTATATGTAAATATGTAAAAGCATATATAATATATGAATATATTTATGTGTGATTATATATTATATATAAGTATATATTACATATAAGTATATAACATATATTTAATTTTATTTGTAAGTAATATCTTAATGAAGCTAAGAATATCTATTAAACCCAAACACAGGCACTGCAAATCATACCATATTATACAGCTCATAATTTATAAACATAAAACCTAAGAAAAAATGGTTATGTGAGCTATTTAAGGCCATACTCTATTGAGCAGCACAGCTGAGCTATGCAACTAACCAGGCTATCCTTGCACACTTGACCTTCAGTTTCTACTTTAACTCTCTTAAAAAATATGATGGACATTACAAAAGAAGTGACCTCTCATTTTATAAATTGGAATTACTTTAGCTAGGTATATGTCCATAAGAACTACTGGTGAGTCTACCTGCTCTTAGCCATTCCCTTCTTAACTTCCAAGTTGAGGCTTAAGACTTTCTAGGTTGACCAGGGATAAGGCAGTTTGCTACTCCACCCCACACTAACTTAGCGTGCTCCATGTGCGCTTGCCCTTCTGCAAAGCTCTTGCTGTGACGGCTCTCATCTCCCCCCCTGCTTCCATACATGTACTCTCTTTCACACTGTTCTAGCACTTACTGGAGTCTCATGACAAACCAGGGACTTCCTGACTCAGCTAACTAGATTTGAATAAATCCAAACTAATATAGTTTGCAGCCTATCTTCCCATATTTTCTTCTCCACTGGTTTAAAATCAACCTATACCAATTAATTTTATGACATATTCTTTTAAACTCGGACTCATTTCAACGGTTCCCACATAGTCTATGGTAAAGACTGGTATGACTTTTATTACTTTCAATAGACCTAGAGTTAAATTTGTTTTTTTTTTCCTATGTACAAAAACAAAATATGTAAAATATGTGTGAACTTCCTTTAAATTTTATGCTGGATGGATCTTAACTGTAATTGACTTCCAAGACTATCTTCCATTATAATCTCATATTGACTATGACATGGAAACTGGAGGAATCCGGGCTACCAAAGACACTCTCACAACTTTGTGGGAAACCTTAACACTGCATATGCTTCACAAGTTTTAGAAAATATATTTCAGTTTTTAACATTTCTTATTAACACCCAAATATAAGCCAATGAAGTAAGGTCTTACATAGTCAGGATACTGGATAGGGTTTCCTATGAGAGAAATGTCAGGAGTGTTAGCCAGGAGCTTTACTAATAGTCATTGCCACCCCTGTGCATTTATCAATGCCAGTCTTGCGATGCATATGTTTCTGGTGTTCGCCATGCATTGTTAGCAGTGATTGTCATGTAATTAAATCACTGCTCATCATGAGAGCCTCTTTTTATGCTGAGATAAGCATCAGGAGCCTGTTGTAGGACCTCAAGATCAATAAAGATGTTCCCAGTAGGATTACAAAGACGCTGGGGTTGAGTAGGGCACCAGAATTAATTAGGAATGATTTCTTTCTCTTTCTACTTTCAATATATTTTTAATTGTTTTTCCATTTTCACTGGGCTCTACTGCTTCCTTTTTAGTTCTGTTGATACCCAGACATACCTGTCCAGAGACCTGTACAAGGCTAAGCTCACAACGCCTCCCACTTCTCCAGTCATATCCCATCATTCTAACTCCATTTGGTTTCAGTGATCTCAGAGCCTCAGAGTTTTCAAGGGAACTTTCGAAACAATATTACTTAAACATTCACAAACCAGCTTTCAAGTTAGCTTGTCTTCCTTCCAGACATTTTAACTGTGGCTTTCCAGAAAGACAGGAAGAAGCCACCACAGACATGACTGTAAGAGGACCCATCATCTGCTTTTGACAGATGATTAAAAGTCATGACTAAAATTGGGGACCAGATGAGTGAAGGTAACACCGCAAGGGGTGGTAGGTGGAGCTAAGTGCCTGTATTCAAAGAGTAAAAGGTGATGGGAAGATCTCCAGGAATTCAAATATAGATTTTAAAAAGGAAATAATATCATTGAATATAGAAGTTGGCAAATTTCCATAGGACCAGTTTGACCTAAGCTAAGCAAAGTTCATGTTAAACTCTCCGCTACAGTGGTTGGATCAGCAAAAGCAAGAGATACATTAAAAACAATAAAAATCAGAACCTTTCAGGGGTTTCACTTACAGACTTTGGAAAGAGTTGTATGGTTTGTATTCAACTTGGAAGGCTGGAAGGAGCTACTCACAGCTGTCCTGTTTGCCAAATGAACAAAGTCAGTCTGTAGGAAATAACCCAAGAGAGACGAGCACAGAGATAGAGTTCTCCATGCTGCCTGTGACTGCAGTAAGAACCTTTCCAAGATGTCCCTGCGAACTGAGCCAAGAAACGCCCCTTCGGCATAATTTACACTGTGTTGACTTCCTTTCCCCACAGCAGAATTCTAATTAACACATTTGATCATATGAAACTGCTTCCTTCTACTAATTTATCAGCCTTTGGTTGTATAAAAGACTGAACATGTATTTATGTTTGTTGGACATGACTATTTCTCCTCTTTTTTAACTTTTTCTTTGTGGCATTTGCGCATATTTGACAATTTTCTTTTTGTTTTATAGTAACTTTTTATATATTTAGAATGCTAGCCTTTTTTAATGCCATATATATAACAAATATTTTTTCCCAGACTGTCATCCATCCTTTGACTGTGACAGGTTTTCTTAGCAAACAAATGTACACTCAGCTTTTTGGCATTCTGCTTAAAAGTGCACTTCTTAATTCAGGAGTGTATAAAATTCAACATTCAAAATAAAATTTAAAAATCAAAAGCATCTGTCCATACTGAGAATAATGATTCACATAGAGGACCAAAAATATTTTAAAAGTAGCAAAAACTCTACAAAATGAGAGCAGCCTAACAGTGAATGTACCTACCTTTTGAGAAAACAAAAGGGCAGAAGAAATATTTGATTATATGAAGAGACACTTCTTTGCTTACTGGAGCAGCTAAACCATGAACTTTATACTGACTAATATTCACTGAATTATTATACAGTGCCTGGCACTCTGAAAGGTTTCTCTTGTGCCTTGGTTTGTTTTTGTCTGGTACAACAATAGATTCAAGGTCTGGTACTATATTCTTTAAAAAAGATCTATTTAGCTTACACGATTTTGGAAACTGAAACTATTTTTAGGCAGTACAGAGGTTTGATGAAGGCCTTCTGGCTGTGTTACAACCTTCAGATATCATGACTGAAGACAGTGGAATGTGAGCTCACAGCGAAATACAGGCAACTAGGTATCTAGGGTCTGAATTTGTTCTTTACATAGTATCTCATTCAATCCTTGGAGAACTATGACCTATTGCCTAATTTCTTTCTACCGGGGCCCAAGTCTCAAGGGTTTTGCTGTCTCTCACCATCACTCCACTGGACCTATAATTTTAGTACCAGAATCTCTGGTTTATACACTGAACCCAAATAAAAAGAACAGTACCGTGTATTAACATTTAAATATCTCATTAACCTCCAATAGTGTTATCATCACAAACATTAGAGCTAGTAATTAATGGGGTTGGAGGTTATAATAAGGGAGAGGTGGGAGCAATAAGCTGAGAAACAAACAAATAAAGTGGTAAGATAGCATACTGCAACAACCAAGAAAGCCAACAACGCAGAACATTTTTTATTCTAAGTCTTTGACATTCAAAAAGGACAAAGAGTGAAATGAGATAAAATTATAGACTTATTCAGTATTCTGATACTTTTAACCCTTTATTTTGATATGTAATATGTTGTGAAAAACTTAGCCAATGGCCTAGATTTTGTAAATAATTCATTCTCTTGTACCATTATAAAATGCTATTTTATTTCATGACTATATATAGTATTTATATATGTGTGTATTTATATATCATATATATATATTCCTAAGTATGTGTACACACACACACACACACACACACACACATACACACACACACACACATATCCTATCCTAGTCATCTGTCGGGGTTTTAGATCTTTTGTTTCCCTCAGACTGTTCCCAGGTCTCACCAATTGTCCTTTCAGAATCCCTTTCAATACCCTCTGCTTCCTGTCTCCAGTTCCCCCATCCTGGATAGTCACATCCCTGAAAGTCTCATCAGGCTCAGTCTTTATCCTGCCTGTGTCCACACTTGACCTCTTCCAAATCTGTCACCACACGATAGGAAATTAAATCTCAACCAATTGTGTCTCCTCTCATCTCATGGGACCACTTAGAAAGAAGCATACTAGTTAGAGAAAGTCCCCACTTTGAATTTATGGGACTTTCTCCCACCCACTCTTCCCCTCTCATCAGCCATCTTCCTGTGCAATTCTATCTCAACATTGGGCTTATTTTTTATTCTCCAGTGGGCAAGATCTTACTGGTATAGGACCACTCAGCCTATTATCTGTTGGGAACTGTTTCATCCCTTCCATCCATGGCCTCACCTTAAAACTCATTCCTCATAATGATTCCATTTGTATGCCTTTCCATGTGAATTACAAATTCCAGTATGGACAAAGAACAATTTGCCATCCCAGAAAATGCTTCTCTCTATAGTCCATACCTTCCTTTGATAACATTGCCATTTGTATTAGATATTTCTGATATGTATATCATTACTTGCTCTCTTCCTTCCTCTCTCACTACATGGTAACTTTCTAATATGTACAGACCATGTCTATCCACAATACCTGCCATAAGAGCATGATGCACACAGTAGTTCTTCAACTATTTCCTTAGTAAATAATTGACATTTTACTGGTCTCTGAATAAATGTGGGACTTCCATCACTCTTCATATTCAAACACCACATGGAATCTACATTAACTTAAGTATATGTACTGTATGCTATGAATGTGGAACATATATATATATATATATATATATATATATATATATATATATATATGTTAGAACAGGCCATTAGAAGTCTTTCTCCATCATGCTCTGCTTTATTGACTTAAGGCAGGGTCTCGTTGTGGAGGGGAAGTCCCCACCATTGCTAGGCTGACTAGCCAGGGCATTCTGGTGATCCATCTGCTTCTACCACACAATACCAGGATCACAAGCATGTGCAGCTATGCTTGGCTTTCTATGGGAATGCTAGTGATTGCAACTCGAGCCTTCCCACTTGCTGCAAAGGTGTGTTTGCCCAGCAGAACATCCCACCAGCTTCTCGAACATTACTCTGAACATGAACTTTGGCATTTTCTCCCTTCTATTGAAAATAGATTTTTTTCTCACATAATCTAGGATGATTTCTTTTTTACATACCCTAAAAATACCCAGCTGGAATGTAATTACATTCATGAAGTATTTTTGCATAATCTCTTACCTTTGCAATTCATAATAGTAAGCTTCTCAACATGGGATGTAATATTTCATAGTGGTATCCATGTAGTTTCTACACATTTATTATGCTGGTTGTTTCCATATAAATACGTGTGTGTGTGTGTGTAGGAAGAGAGAGACAGAGACAGAGACAGAGACAGAGACAGAGACAGAGAGAGACAGACAGAGACAGAGAGAGAGAGACAGAGAGATCTCTTCAAACTCTTTAGTTCCTTACTGGAAGGTTGTTTTTTTATCGTCTGTACATGTCCACACTGAAAAGACCCATCTCAGGAGACAGCAGTACCTCATGTCCCTTTGTGCCTAAATGAAGCCACATGAAGCTTATATACCCAACTTTGTCATTATCTAGAGTCGCAGGGATGTGACCCTTCCTCCTCCACACTCTCGGAGAACCTGGCAGTGTTCTCCCCTGCCTCCTTGGGTGTCTGTCATCCCAGCAGCCAGCAGAAAAATCATTCCTCACTTTCAGAAAACCGATTTCTGTTTATGGAGCAGCTGGCAGGAACATTCCAAGGCCAGGCGCTCCCTGAGAAGCAAGCCTGCTTCTCTCAGCTGTCAGGGGCTTTTAGAAATAACACCCTCCTCCGAGGAAGTCAGAATAGCAACAGGAAAATAAGTAAAACCTATTATAAAACAGTTGTCCAAGAACTTGGGCACGGCGCGGGGGAGAGATCGATACGCTGTGAAGGTTAAATCTATTTTCACACTGTGTTCTATTTCACAGTTTAATGGTGTTTTAATGTGTCTGTCACTGAGCTCCTTCATGTTACACAGGTAGAGCCTTTATAGAGGAGAAAGAGCCTGGCTTTTCAAGCTTCACTGTAACATCTTATTTACCAGCTGCGATCTGACACTCTCTTTTCCCTTCCAGAGAGACAGCAGGACTGGCTCTTCCCGCCACCCCTCTGGCGCTCCATTCTCTTCTCTTTCTTACTCCTAATTTTACAGGAGGCAACGTCAGGACCCTCTGAGTGACTCTTAGATATCGTTTTGAAAAGCTCCCCAGGACACATACCTGAGTCAAAAAAAGGAAGCTTACTAAAGCAAATCTGACCCTTATACCCTGCGCCCTGGATTGGCATCCTTCGTTTTGTTGGCGTCTCCAGCTGGTTCTGTTCAATATCACTGCTGTCTTCTCTGTTCTCCTGACTCCTTGCTCAGTCTCCAGCTTTGTCTCTCTCTCTTCACACCCCCGGCCATTGAGTACATCCCAGTCAGGAGCCTTTTCTCTGCTTTTCAACCCTTTTTGGAAAGGTCCTGATTGTTTATTAATTTGTACCCAAGTGGAGATTTTGTCTTATTTATTTGTGAATGTTAAGCTATATGGTAACACACAACCATATTTATTTATTAGGCATTCCGCAATTAGTGGCTGCACACTAGATAGACTAAAACAACAAAGTCAGATTCCTCAAAAAACATACAGGCAGTTGTCCAAAATCATGATGTTCATAAGTTCAGGCCCACCTTCCCTCCCTCCATCCCGCTTTTCCTCCCTCTCTCCCTCTTTTCCTCCCTCTGTCCTTTTCTCCCTCCCTTTCACTCTTTCTTAGAAATAAAAAAAAAAAATGAGTCTATGTCTTTCTCTTATCTTCAAGTATTATTGGCAAATGGCAAATGTGGGCATGCCTTAACTTAAGGCATTACCCCAATGTCTGCCTCTATCACCAAACACTGCAGCCCACAATGATGATTTGATACTAATTGAGCAAACAATGATCCCATTTAAAACCATGGTCACAGTCTAAAGTCCTGACAAAGATATGGACAGTGACATAAATATTTGATCAAGACACAGATGGATGGTCAAATATTCTCCTGTATATTTCTATAAGGATGCTTTTGAATGAGATATATATTCACATTGGTTGGCTTGGGAATAAACATTCTGGCTTTAGTACATGGTGAGCCTAACTGAAGGCCTTCACAGAACAAAGGTTTCCTCTCTTGGAATCAGGTGGAAATGTGCTAGCACACGGCCTTGTAACTTGAACTACATTGACTTCTCTTAGATTTTTGGTCTTACAGTTTATACAGCTAATGTTAGATTTGTCAATCTCCAAAACTGTGTAAGTCAAATGATTTTAGAATAAATCTTTTTTTTTCCTTTTTATACACAGGCACACAGATGCACACAACCCCCCTATCCTTTGGAGAGCCAGGATTAATAAATAATCTGCTATGATTTTGACAATATATGAATATAGGCTCTAAGTATTGACATATAACCCCATGTTGTATTTGTATTTAGAGGTTAGGTGTACTGGCTAGTTTTGTGTGTCAACTTGACACAGGCTGGAGTTATCACAGAGAAGGGAGCTTCAGTTGGGGAAGTGCCTCCGTGAGACCCAGCTGTGGGGCATTTTCTCAATTAGTGATCAAGGGGGTAGGGCCCCTTGTGGGTGGTGCCATCCCTGGGCTAGAAGTCTTAGATTCTATAAGAGAGCAGGCTGAGCAAGCCAGGGAAAACAAGTCAGTAAGAAACATCTCTCCATGGCCTCTGCATCAGCTCCTGCTTCTTGACCTGCTTGAGTTCCAGTCCTGACTTCCTCTGGTTATCAACAGCAATGTAGAAGTAAGGTCAATAAACCTTTTCCTCCCCAACTTGCTTCTTGGTCATGATGTTTGTGCAGGAATAAAAACCCTGATTAAGACATTAGGCATAGGGAGGAACTGGATTATATGAGGGCATTAGGGCAGAACCTAATAATTGAATCCAAGGATATTTATATGTTTTTTGAACTATTTATTTATTTATTTTATGTATATGAGTACACACTGTAGCTGTACAGGTAGTTGTGAGCCTTCATCTAGTTGTTGGGAATTGACTTTTAGGAACCCTGCTTACTCCCATAGACCCTGCTTGTTCTGGCCCAAAGATTTATTCATTATTATACATAAATACACTGTAGCTATCTTCAGACATACCAGAAGAGGGTGTCAGATCTCATTGCGGGTGGTTGTGAGCCAACATGTGGTTGCTGGTATTTGAACTCAGGACCTTATGAAGAGCAGTGGGTGCTCTTAACCACTGAGCCATTTCTCCAGCCCACACATGAACTTTTCTAATCTCTTCACTCTGATGCTTTAAGGTTCTAGCCACCAAGATAGACTCCTTCATGTGCAAGCCATGAATCAAGATAGTTTTTTTCCCTTTGTAAGAGCTATATTACTACAAGAGGACAAATACACTGTCCAGTGTATTACAGAGCTATAGAGGAAATACATCAAAGGTAACCTGTAAAACAGATAGTATTTATTTACAGCCAATAATTGGAGGACAGACTTTATACACTTAGATAACTTACTATGAACACAGTGGAGTCAGCATAATATATTTCCTTCCCTGCTCTGATTTATGAAGGGCTAGGTTTTTTCAGGTAATCCAGAGTACAGTGGGTTGGAGGTGTAGATCTAGGTTTATCTTATAACGTAAGTTCTTAAATTGGGGGATTATGAAGGACTCTGAAATTCTTTCAAATGTCTATAAAGAAAAAAATCTTCCTAAAAACGCAAGACATTTCTTGATTATTGCATTGTATTGACTTTTGCACTGATCTCACAAAAGCAATGGCAGGTAAATCTGTTACTAACATTAACTAAATACTATCAAACATTGCTTTTATCACCTCCTTATATTCTTAATAAAATAACAGAGGGCAATTTCACTTAAAATATGTGTTTAAAGATTATTTTCTCATATTAAAATGGGAAGGTCACATCAAGTACTTCTTTTCCATATGAAAACATATTGGCTATTTTAAGAAGTGTACTTGATGTTGTTTGAGTTACTAGCTAAACTCACCATTGACGGTAATAAAATTTTGACTTGCAATAACAATAACTCCGAGAAGACAACGGGATCCTAGAAAACATGTATCTTCCACTCTGAACTATTGAATTGCTAATTGAGAAGATTGTGCTGTTACTAAACAAACATTTTAGTAGTGGATATGAAACAAATCAAAATTTGAAATGTTGATCTAATATACTGAATCAACATTTTCTAAAAGACAAAGGAAGATATTTCAGAATCAAGAATTGGTAAATGGTTAGTAAAACTCAAAGAAGTGGATGTTAGATGTTCATTCATGTTATGGCAGATTCCACACTGCAACTCATATTTACAAAGCTAACATTTGTCAAATTCTGTCAGAAATATTATCCTTCTTTCCTCTTGGAAATATATGGTTAAACCTTCTTTATGTACTTAAGCCCAAAACAATACTTTATAATACTAAAAATAATCCAAGCATATCCTTGCTGTCTTCTATTATTCCAGATATTAAGGGCATCAAAGAAAATTGTGATTTTATTTTCTTTGCTAAGTATTTAAAATATCATAATAATCATAATAAACAATAAAATCACAATAAATAATAAAATATAATAATCATAAATTATTCATTTTCATATGTAACTTTCAATAACTACTTCTTAATGTGATCAGATTTAATATTTGAAAGAGAAATATTGCTAAATACATCACAACCTTTAAGCTTTTTAAGGTCTAAGGCTTAGCTGCTATTGTTTGGCTGGCTTCTCAGTCTTTGAGAGTGTAAAATGTGTAAATATTAATGTATTGTATTAACATATCATATTAATATGTTATATTAATGTCAGTAATTATAATAATATAAAAATTGTATATTTAAATATAAATATTGGTCCTGAGGGGGAAAATTGGGTTAGAACTATTTATGTTTGGATGTAAGCTGCAATATAGTGAGAAAACTATATTAATTATGAATATAAAACTAAACTATTAAAGTCATAAGTGACTTACTGCATGTTATAGGGGTGGTACCAATATGACTTATAGAGGAGTTACATAGGATGGTACAGATGGGAAAAAATAATTCTGTCTCAAACTTGGGTTGTGAACTTGAACATAGCATTGTGCAAATTTGGGTTGTGGAGTTGATTAGGGATTTTTTTCTAAATATATGACCATATTTATTTAGCTACTTGTTTATACCAACAATTGATAATCTAGCACTAAATCTCTAAATAGTATATCATATTAAGGATTACCTTTTGGAATTAATAAAAATATGAATTCATATATTTTTTTCTTTTTCCTTTTTCTTTGTTCTTCTCTCATGTAATACATGCTGAGCACAGCCTGCCCTCTCTCTACTCTTCACAGCCTTCCTTACCTTCCCCATCCCCAAGATCCACTGCCCCTGCATTTCCCTTCAGAAAACAGCAAGCCTTCCAGTGGTTTCAACCAAACATGGCCTACCAACATCCTATAAGACTAGGCACAAACCTCACATCAAGTCTGGACAATACAGTTTTGAAGAAGGAAAAAGATTCCAAGAGCATGCAAATGAGTCAGAGAAACATTCCCATTCCTACTTTTAAAAGTCCCACAAAAACTCCAAGCTAAACAACCACAGTTTGTATACACAGGACATAGCCCAGACCCATACAAGCCCCTTCATTGCCCTTCAGTCGATGTGAGCCCCTATGAGCCCTGATTAGTTGATTATGTGGGCCATGTTCTCCTGGTGCCCTCAACCCCTCTTGGCTCCTACCATTCTCCCTCCTCCTCTTTCTCAGAGTTCCCTGAGCTCCGCCTACTGGTTGTGGATCTCTGTATCTGCTCCTATCAGTTGCTGGATAAAGCCTTTCTAATAGTGATTGGCTAGGCACTGATCTGCAAGTACAGAAGGATATCATTAGGAATCATTTCATTGAGGGTTTTTTGGGGGGACAGGGTGGTCAGCTGTGTTTGGTTCTAGCCTAAATCTCTGAGCCATTCAGGTACTGTCGGGCATAGGCTCCCTCTTGTGAGGTTTAATTAGAGAAATCTTCAGAAGTCTTAAGTTGGGAATTTTGTCAGAAATTAGAAATTAGAGTTTAGAGGGTTGGCATTCAGGAAAGCAAGCTGATTTTTTCATGCTAACTGTAGTCAAAACATCAATTTCTTAATTATGGGGGCAGATATATGGTTGAGTGCATACTAAGCCTCTTCTTGGAAGGTAATAAGGAGTCCCAGGAAACGGGTGTACTTTTCCTGTGATAATCCCTAACAAATATTAAAATATAAAGTTAACTGTCATTAACCTGTCTTACTTTATACAGTATATAAATAAGGGGAGAAAACAAAAATATTATGTAGATTCATCATCAGGCATATTCACTAACAAACCAAGAAAGGGGTACATTAGTAATTACTAATCCCTCATTTTTAGCTTTTATGTATAAGTATTTTGCTTATGTGTATGTAAGTGTAACATGTGTGTAAAGTACCCACAGAGGCCCAGAAATAGGTGTCAGGTCATCTAAAACTGGATTTCCAGATGTTTTTGAGGAACCATGTAAGCTCTAGAAACTAAAACTAGTTTTATTATCTTTTTATGTAACTGGAATATACTGATATGTATGTGTTCATGCATGTGGAGGCCAGAAGTGGACTCCACTGAGATAGCTCCTCTCACTGAATCCAGAGTGAGACTATTAACTACTAAGTCCCAGCAATCTAACTCTGTCGCTGCACCCTAGGAGTGCTGGTGTACCTACACACATACAAGCTCATGGCCACACACGGCTTTTGATATGGGTGCTGGGGAATTGAACTCAGGTCCTTAGGCTTGCATAGCAACCACTCTCATCTGCCCAGGCATCTGCCCAGCCCCTATACTTAGCATTTATCTATTGTTATTCAGCTTTTAATTGTGGTAACAAAAATACCTGAGATATATACCATAGAGGAGACGTTTGTTTTAATTCAGAGTATTGGAGTTTTAGTCTTTTGAGTATCAGAGTTTTAAGCACCATTGGCTTTCAGCTGTGAAATATGCAACATCATGGCAGAAGGAGAAGGAGAGAGCAAAGCTGATTACCTCCTGGATGTCAGGGGTAGGAAAGATAAGAGAGAGCCCCAGAAGAACATATGTCTTCAAAGTCATTCCCCCTATTCTGTGATCCACTTTTAATTAGTCCCTGCCTAACAGCCCATTCGGTAAATATTCAGTAAATATTGACCTACTGATACAGTTAGTACTCCTGTGGTCAGGTTACTCCTCAATGAAACCAGTCAGGGGCCAAGCCTTCAACATTCAAGTCTTTTAGGTAGCAATCTTTCATACCTAAGCCATAACAATTATCCTTTTCTGCTGTGCTTCTTATATTTCCATTGTTTATAGCTAAAGTTCCCCAGATGTTTTTAATTGGATGAACCAGCTCTGTCTTCCCAAATGGTGATTCTTAACTGTTGACAATTCTGCCCATTTGCATTGCTGGTGGAATTTATTTCTGTTATCATAGAATCTGATTATAAAAGAGATGCTTAAGAGACCCGCTGTGCTGCAGACACACTATTTTATGTCCCTTGTGTGTTTGCAGGCTACCTTATGCTTTCTAACCATAATTAGTCATTCTAGACCAGTGGTTCTCAACCTTCCTAGTGCTGGGACCTTTTAAAACAGTCCCTCATGTTTTGGTGACTCCCCTAGCCGTAAAATTATTTTCATTGCTACTTCATTACCACAGTTTTTCTGCTCTTATGAAGTGTAATGTCATTACAAAACCTATGCTTTGTAATGGTCTTAGGCAACTCAACTCCCAAAGGTGTCATGACCTGCAACTTGAGAAACACTGTTCTTGAGAGAGTGGTGACACTTTACAGTTAATTGGATTAGAAGCCTGAAGAACCTAATGTGACTTGGTAGAAGATTGGTTATACCGACTGTCCCATCTTAAAAGATACAGCTCGTTGTCCTTTCTGGGTTAGGTACCTCTATAGATGGGTTAGCTCCTCTGCAGGTAACGCTTTTAGCAAAGCTGCGCGCCCTCTCTCTCTCCCCGGACTCTCAGAATACTTACTGACTGGTTGGCCTTATTCCTGGGATTGTTCCTCCAAGAATGGCTACTTCCTGATTTGATGAACACTAGAAGCATAGCTTGTAGTCAGTTGTAAAAATGAATGTGGTTCTGGCCAGGCAGGTTATGGAAGAAGGTGCAAACTTGGAGTCCTGAGTATATACATAATATTCGAATAACAGTGGAAGAAAGAAAAGAAACGTCAACCAAGCAACTTCCAGTACAGAAGGCAGAGTCACCAACTAGCCATGCAAAGGAAGGAGGATTATTCAGTATTATAGGGATATAATAGGAAATTGGGGGTCTATATGCATACTGGCACCACAATACAGGTGCATAAGAATGGGTCTTAATGCAAGCTCCATTGTGTCACATAGACTGACACCTTCTGATGATTTGCAGCTCAAATAAAAGTGGAAAAACATAGTAGAAACTTTGTGTACCAAGTCACACATGTATGGAAATCTGCTTCAAGGAACAGGGGGCATAGTGAATGGAGGCACCCACTCACTAAGGGAAGATGATTAATATGTATCAAAGCGACATTAATTTGGACACCAGGAATATAAAACTTGATGCAATTTCTTTTGTAACCTAAACTAATGAAGGAATACTTTGATTAAAGGAGAAGAAGAAAGCATAGGTGTTAAAATCAACATTTGAATTTACTGGGGCCAAAGGAAACAGAAAAAGCAGACAATGATGTGTTTGATTTGTTGGGCCCACTGATACTCAGATGCTTGGTGAATGTGAATTTCGGAAAATTAACCAAAAAAAAAAAAAAAATGACCAGCTCAGTGAACTCCTGAGACATTCTGAAGCATTATCATTTCTTCTAGAATTAAGACACTTTTTAATCTCCATTTAGTACTTTCCCACTGAGGTTATGAACCAGCTGCCTATAGAGCAGAAATATTACTTTCCAATTAATATTTTGGAAGCTCTGACAGATTACTATAACCTCTTGGCTCAGCAGTCTGTTCTGGGTGTCTGATCATACAGGAAGTGGGATCAACTCAGGGCAGGTCAGTTCACGGGGCCCTCACCACCCAGAGCAGAGGACATTCACTGAAGTCTGTGAATCACAGAAGGCTGTAGCAGGGGAATTTACATTTGAATTATGAATATGTAAACGGGCTTATTAAAGCTGGGTCCAGGGAGAGCAAAAATGCATTTGCTTTTAAAACAATTAAAACTCTAAGGAGAAGGGTGGATCTAAATGCATAAACTCTAGAGCCAGAAGTCTCAGGCTAAATCCCTAGGTTCAGTACTTCCCAGTGATGTGGCCACATGGAAATCAATTCCAACTCTCTTTTGTTCTTAGTCATCCAATAATATGAAAATGGTGTCTCTGGAACATATGTATTCAAACTCTGCCTCTCCTATTCATTAACAGGTCATTTAGCCTGTATGTATCTAGGTTTGGCCCACTGCAAGCAAGCTGGAAGACACAACTAAGAGACAAGCTGGAAGTTACCACAGTAGGAGGGGGTGACAGAATTTAGAGCAATTTGAGAAATGACTCTTCTAAATACAAGTATATAGTGGTGCTTTGTACAACTGGATTAATTCTTTGAATGACTCTAAGTTTGTATTGACTCATAATCATCATACATGTGCATGAGATATAATTTCAAATGGTACGTGTACCTTGCGAGGTGACTGAGGGCAGTTAGCACAAGTAACACTTTACAACGAGGTCATTGTGTCATTGTGACACAGTTCTTACCAATGCTTAATGGCTATCTTCTCTCTCTCTCTCTCTCTCTCTCTCTCTCTCTCTCTTTTTTTTTTTTTTTTTTTTTTTTTTTTTTTTTTTTTTGGTTTTTCAAGACAGGGTGTCTCAGTGTAGCCCTGGCTGTCCTGGAACTCAACTTTGTAGACCAGGCTGGCCTTGAACTCAGAAATCCACCTGCCTCTGCCTCCCAAGTGCTGGAATTAAAGGAGTGTGCCACCACCATCTGGCTATCTTCCTCCTCTTGAATAGAATGTGGAAATGCATTCTTGTCTAACTGTAATACTGTAGACTTAGACCAGTCTCTTCTCATCCCTTAATTTTTTAACTTTTATTATTTTGCAGTTTTTAGATTCATATCGTGAACATTAGGTTCATCATTTTGAGAATCAACTAACACAGTATGTGCCTGTCAGTGTTTGAGAAATTTTACTTAGTAATTGTCCCTCATCTCAGTCATCTTGTCCCAAATGACAGAATTTTATGTTTCTTGTTCTATGTAGTATATTATCCATTTATTCTCTGGTGAACATATTTTGTCTATTATTAAATGATAAACCACCAGATTGTTTGTATTTTCCTGTTACAAACCAAGTATAGGTTCAGTGGCAGGGTTTTGGGGCCTATGCTCATTTCACTAATTGTTTTTTTTAATGAACTTCCTAATAAGTATTTCTTAATTCCATTTCTAAATAGTGAACTATCTTTATCAGGGGTTTACATAGCTCCAAAAGAGTATTGAGTGCTGCTATTTTTCATGATATTTTCCGTTGTTCCTGAGATTACTGAGCCATGCTCCCCAATATGGTTTTGTCAGTTTGGCAGCTAGATACAAGATCCAATTCAATATATCTTATTGTTTTTCTTTCAAGTCAAACTTTTCTAAATGCTTACTTTAAGTTTTATATTGAATACTTTCACATAATGACACTTACTGGACTAGCATCAATCTGGTATGTAATCTGAGTTACCTGTTCTTGTGCACTCATGTTTTCTTATATATCATTGTGTACTATGCTCCATATACTAAACTCTTCATAATGTTAAAATTCATGTCCAGTGAAGACTTAGTTCTTTTTCTACTTAGTCTGCAGTTTACCTAGACTTACATATTCTTTCTTCATTGAAGCATTTTCTAACAGATTAATATAAGCTACTTTTACCCTGGTTATTATATGTATTACCATAAGTTATTTCCCCCAGTATTGAGTAAATATGATTTAAAGAATTAGTTTACACCTATAATATTTTATATTATGATCAACATAAGTACAATACAGGAGTCAAAATTTGTGCCTGCCAGTACAATCTAGTGCTTGAAATGGTGACATATGCCACTAATACTACACGATGTATAGACTACTAAACTATCAACCATTCTACATTTAGATCTAGAATGGAGAGAAAAGGCAATAAAGACAGTGGTCAAAAATGAGGAAGCTAAACTTGAGAAAATTCTACCTCATAGTATAATTGATTCTGAGTATTATTCAAAAGGATGGATAGGCTTGATTTTTAATAATTAGCTTTGTTGGCTATTCTAGCAAGAGTGGCCTTTAGAAATATTATTGGGAGATAATAGGAGGTTTCTTATTTTTCTTTTTTTGTATGTTGTTTTGTTTTGGTTTGGTTTTTTTCAAGACAGTGTTTCTCTATGTAGCCCTGGCTGTCCTGAAACTCACTCTGTAGACCAGGCTGGTCTCGAAATCAGAAATCTGCCTGCCTCTGGCTCCCAAATGCTGGGATTAAAGACATTATGCCACCACTGCCTGACTAACAGTAGGTTTCTTATAGTATGTTCTGTGTTATGATATCCATTGAGGTTTCTGGTTTTCTTACCCTTCAGATGTTTGGCTCACAAAAGACAAGGCTCTCTAGTAAGATTTGTTGTTTCTTTGAATACAATAGTTATATTTCAACTAAACCACACATATTGCACTTGTGAGAACCTGGCCATATTCTTGACCCTTGATTAGGATCCACAGTGTTGTCAGGGAAAAGAAAATGCCTATTCAAAACAAAGTATTTATGACCTCAAAAGCCAGCTTAAAGAATCAAGAGTGGGAGAAATGATTGCCACTACCTCCTTGCCTTAGCGGTTCTTGGGGTCATGTTCTACTAAAAGAATTTGCTTTGTTGAGAATCAGTAATTATTACGAAAGAAACAGAAAGCCTCCTTGCTCAGTTTCTTTGTCTAGATTCACCATCTTGAGCTAAGTTTTCCCACAAGCTGATCCTGAGTCAAGGATCAGCTGCTTCCCCAGTAGCACGAGAAGGTAAGGATGATATAGACAGAAAAAAAAAATGAGCCAAAGAAAGACATGAATAAGCATTGTGGGAACTAGAATTCCATCTTGCTATGAAACTTTCAAAATAATTTGTAGAGCCAGAATGGTTAAATTCTATTTCTATTCCTCAATGGATAAAATCTACTTACAGGGAATGTTAAGTTTCAAGACTGGTTGTTATTTCTTATATGCTATAAGATAGTTTGTGGGAAGATTTTTGGACATGAATGCTTGTAGTGAGACAGCCTGAAGAACTCTAATGGCAAGAACTGAGGGCTATAAGCAGGACAGAGACCAGGTCTCTTGTCAGGAATAGAGCAAGAATGAAGCCAAATAAAATACATATATCATTGAAGACACTCAACAGAAGATTGTCTACATTACTGGGATGGAGGGTAATTTTTGTCATGTCAGAAATCAGTATTTCTTTTGAAAATATTGTGTCATATACCTATTTCCTAGGAATCAAAGTTGTCCTTCTGGCTGACATTCTTGAGACATGGAGAGTTAAGGAAACTTACAAGTATTAGGAGGTTCATGAAAGTTACAAAATTCACAATGTACTGATCCAACATGTATAATCAAGAGGAGATTTCTGGGGAGAAGAGAGTCCCTCTGATGGAACTACCTACAAGCTAGAAGGGTGCTTGAAGACTGAAACTTTCATGATTCATGAACCTGTACTATAGTACATTTCTCAGTGGTGAAAACTGCCTTTGAATCACCAATATACTAGTGGTTCTTTTTGTTTAGTTTTGACTTGTGATAAACTATTTGCTTCTCCAGCTAGACATGGGTAGAAATGCCTTTTTCTGTTGTAGTTGATTTTTCTGGAGTGAATAGGTTTGTTTTCATCACCTTATGAAATATTATATAACAAGATAAAAGATCGCCATACTCCCACTCATTTTTGTGCTCCCTCTCTCTTCATCAAGTTGGAATTTAAAACAAGGGAGTTTGGATGATTCTCGCATTGATTTCATATGATTTTGAAATGCATACAGCTCCAGGTAGAATTTCAATTGTTCTAGCTTAGAAATTTAAAAGGACTATAAATTGGTTATAACAATGAGTCAATTTTTTTAAATGTAGGACGCAAGCAACCAGGATGATTTTAGCACCCTCTTTCATTTATTTTTTAAAGATTCTGTCTGATATATTCTGTCCCATTTTTCTTGCAAAGCTGGTTAGGGATGAGGAAAAATAATTGTTGTTTATAGTTAGCCCTTAAATGAACATTATAACATGATTTGATGCACAGAACTAAAATTTTCTTTTTTTATGAAGTCAAAAAAGAACTTAAAATTAGAAGATTGTCAAAATGAATATTATGGATGTTATTTTAAAGCCCTTGGATAATTAGATATAATGAGATATGGATGTGCTTTGGCATACCTTAAACTTCACAGTGTTAGTTTTGCCTTATTAGCAATACATTAACATATATTTAAAAATATCTTTTAGAGACATTACTATACCCATAAATACAAACTAAATAGATTGGCCAATCGCCACAGTTATGTTAGCCTTTCTAGCCAAATACACCAAACAGAGTTGCAGTGCCAGCCAGAGGGAAATTCTTATGATAGTTTGATGATGACATTATAGTGATTACATTTCTTCTAAAAGTTTATCAGTTTGGTTATGCTGACCAGGTGGTATAGTTACTGGACACAGCATAGCTCAGTTATTATCTGTATCTTTGCTCAAAAAAGGAGTCACCATTTAAAGAAGGCGGGTCCAGACAAGCATTCTTAAGCCACTATTGTTAACCAGAAGGGGAATTGAAGAGCAATGGTAAATCATCAAGGATTCCTTTTAAAACATTAAGCCTTGTTAGTTAACATTAAATTAAGCAGATTAAAAACTGAAAGTTTGAGGTAGAAATTTTCTCATTTGTGTTTTAGAACAGTTGTCAGTATGATACTTAGCCCATAAGGAGCACGTAGTGTCCTGAGTAATAGCCTGTCTTTGTGCGCCTTTCTATGGAAGGATGATGCCATAGTGACCCATAGCCACCAAGACTATCACCTTCTGTTGGCTCTTTATGGGGGATAGATAGTCAATCTAAGGAGCAAAATTATAGCTGACTAGATACGCACTTTTAATACCTCATAGTTTTTTGGTTTTAGGTATGTATTGTTTGGAGGTATCTATTATGAATGGTTGACAGGATGGCCTTCACTATATTTAGCTTCTGTATAACAATTTGAATATCATCCCCCACAGTTTATAGAGAATTCAACCACTAAACCTTACCACTGAGTTTGCTGTCTATAGAAAGATATGGTGTATGTTCTAAGGCTACCGATAGAATGATGCCACAGCTCATAGCATTTGTTCAGCTTCATGTATAGCAAATAAAAAAATATATAAACAGATATGTTTATTGAAATTAAAGCAGGGAGAAAAGCATGCTATGCAACACCAGTAGCTGTAAACGTTCAAGATGTTTCTCCAGCAAACTCTTCTACAATCAAGGGAGCAGAAAAGGGCAGTGAAGAATGCCCTGACAAGGAGTTGATAGAGCCTCATCCACATTCCAGATGCTTCCTACAAGTCTTTGAACTGGATTCTCTTCTCTCTGCCCACACTATCAGTAGTCTCTGAAGCCCATTTAGCCTTCCTAGTAATTATCACCTACTTCAACAGCGAATCCATATATTATCACATTGGAAAGTCGAATGGATCAACACAACAGAAAGACTTCCAAATACATGAATTATATTGATCCATAACCTGGAAGTGATTTCAAAAATATTTGTTTTGTTCCATCCAGAAATGAGCCTCCATTAAACACTCTCACTTATTGTCCCTGTCAATATGCCTTTATCTAGTCAAATGAAAATTGGTTTAGGAGACACTGACACATTTGTTTTTATACTTAAATGATGCACATCAAACAATGCTAAGTCTTGGATTTTGAGGCTTGAAATGACTGACATACTCTCTACTCTGGGAAATACTCTGGGTGTTGGGTGTATATGAAAGATGCAGAGAAATGTGGCCCTAGATTCATAAAGATGGTATTTTGATGGGGGCAGACAGACGTGGTAAAGAACCTTCATTAACAATTAACTATGGAGCTCACAAGGAGGAACATTAAGATTTGAGACACTTTACAAATGGCAGCCTGAGATTCCAGCAACTCATTGTTTTGCTGCTAGCTGACAGATGCAGTTAACAGCTCTTATTTTATGCCTCTGGAGTTATAGAATTTGTGCATTGTCAGTATTCCTGGGTCTTTAACGTTCTTCTTGGAAAAAGGCAGATTATTATTTACCTTTTGGATATAAAGAGAAATTATTGAGAGACCTAGGGGAAATATACTGCTATTTTAGTTTATTTACCAGGATAATCCTGACAAGTACCTGGAACTTAATGAGACTGGGTATTGAGATGGGGCTCCTTCATCACAGAAAGGCCTACTGTCCAGTGGATTTTGGCATAGTATAGCCCTCAGCTTTAATTAATATGCTTTGTAAGTCCTGTTATCTGACATGAGCACACAGTAAACAATAAAATGATGAAGCACTGTCGCTCTCAGCTCTCAAATGAAACCCTTGTCTTAAAGCCCAGTCTTTGCTCTCTCTCCTTGTAGAAATTCCATGGCTTTATACCCAAAGGAAGCTTTGACAATCCTAGTCCTGGTTTCAGCAGATGCCATGGTGGTAGCTGCTCAAACTACTTCCTCAACCCAGTCTATTCTTCTAAGAATCACCCTAAGGAAGAATCTATTCAGTCAATGTATTGGCACTCTCCATTATCCCAGACTGCCAGTGTCATTGTTTATTTATTTGAAAGTCATTCAGCACTAGATTGACGGTTGTCAACGTGACAATAAATTGGCAAACAATCTCAGTTTTTTTATGCTGCCTTTGTCCAATATCCTTACATTGTGTGGGAGTTTTCAAGAACAGTGGCTTCATCTTCAAGAAGATAGCTCAGTGGGTAAAGTGTTCTCTTGCAAGCATGAGGACCTGAGCTTGCATCCTTAGCATCTACTTTAAAATGTGAAGAACATGGAAACATGCAGTTGTAACCCAACTTTAAGGACCAGAGAAAAGTGTATCCCTGGGGCTTTCTGACCACCAGTCTAGCTGAATTGGTGAGCTTCCAGTTTGGTGAGAGTCCCTGTTTGTAAAATAAGATGAAAAGTAGCAGGAAAACAAAAACAAAAAGAAAAAAACAACCCATCGAATATTGACCTCTGACCTCCACATGCGTGCGCATACATCTACAGTTTACCTGTATACATGCAGGCACACAACACACAAACAAATATATATGCATGCATTCATCAAACCTCCACATACAAATACAAGCAACAATAGTGTCTTTGGGTTGAATATACTTATAGAGTTCCCTCATTTACTTTAAAAGTGACATAGAATTTCAGGAACATAGAGTTAGTATGAACAGCTCTAAAGCATGGAGGTTCAGTGAAAGAGTCTTGAAGCTTATTCATTTATACACCAATTTCCCCAAGGAAAATTTAAGAAACTGTAAGACGATGTGACTTGCCAAGGCCACACAGATAATCTTAGAGGCTTATCTGAGGTGAGCAAACTATACCTGGCTTTTTATTTCCTACAGCCCACTGACTAATTTCTTTTCTCTTTTTCAGTTCCTAGAACTACATAAACTTCTTGTTTGGCATGAGCTCTACTGAGTTACACCCTCATCCTTGCACTGGCTTCAAAATAGGTTGAAACTAAATACACTGGCTTTATAAACCAAAACCCACCAACTATGGTGCTATATAAAACCATAAAATTAACATTGGACAAATATTCATCAGTCACTTCAGTTTGATAAACAATGAAATATGATAAACATCAAATATATGTTAAGAATTTAGGAAATTTTAAGGAGAAGAGCAGAAAAACATATGACTTAAATATTCAGGAATAATACAAATTTAGAATTCAATAATATAAATTTAGAATAAGGCAGTAAACTAGGGCGGTGTTGTTCAATTTCTATTTCTGATTGTGGGTACTGATTACAAGTGCATTCTCTGAGTGTGAAAAAAGCATCAAATTCCCTAACCAGTTGTACTTTTCTCTATGTTTGAACTCAATGACAATGTTTAGCCTTTTCCCCTGTTTATGAGACAAGCTATATCTGAGTTCCAAAAGTAAAGCTGTTAGTGTTAATTTCTACTTCCACCTTTATGGCTATGGGAAAATAAATCTTGGGGAAACTCTGGAAAATGAGATTAATGGCTTGATTTAAGCAATACTGTAGGTTCTATCACAATCCACTTGATTATCTCAGTAGTATTCATCTATGAAAGGAAGATGAATTTAAATGTCTTTGACCATTGAACTCCACACAATCTTTGGTTAAACTATACAAATTTTGGACCCAGAAAGATGGTTTATTCAGAAAATGCATGTTGGGCATGATTGAAGAACTGAGTTCAACCCCCTTAATACAAATAAAAGGCTACACTTGGCTCTGTAATCACAGTTCTGAACAGGCAGACAGAAAAATATTCTTCGTGGTCAACCAGCCTGGCCAAATAGGTAAACTCCAGTTTCAATGAGAGACTTGGTCTCCAAAATCAAGATAAAGATCCATTATGGAAGACAACATCAAATTCTGACCTCCACCCATACATTAACTCACAAATATCATTCAAAGGTTAATCACTAGTTGAATTTATCTAGCATGTTGTTTAAAGCCATATATAATGGGTGAGGAAATGAGTTTGGTGCAAATCCCATCTACTGGGTGGGTATAACCAGATTTATTATCCCTAGCTAATAGACCACTGTGTGAATTCAGAGCCTGAGTTATTTGATGAGGGATTTTATTTGTTGGTTGGCAGACTTAGACCTGGATCATCCCTATATGTAGACTGAGACCACTGAGTTAAGTCCACCTTAAGAAATAATGGGAAACCTTGCTAAGAAACAGAGAAGACTCAAATGCATTGTGTTCTTGAAATCATGGCCCTTAAAGTCATGCCTTGGTTAAATTAAGTAGTTATTTTGCGACAGTTTTTGGGATGTCTTATTATATAACAAATATATAGTGAAGAAACTTAAAGAAGTCTAAAAGTTCAATTGATGTTATTTGATGCCATGCTGTCAAAGACACTGAACTCTATTATGTGTAGAAGAAATCCAAAACAACATGGAATAGAATATATAGAAGGCACATCTCTCTGGTAATGGAGGAGCATGTGTTCGAAAGCCACAAAGGATACCTGGTTCTAAGCCTTATTTGGTAAGTTTTTCAGAGAAACATTTTGAAACTTTCCCTAGTTAGTTCAAGAATCTTATAAGAAAGTATGCTCATGAAAGCATTTTCTATACCACAAGTCACTACAGAAGTAGCATTTAGAAATGTTTTTTACCCTGAGAGGGTTTAGTCTGATTGACAGTTACCTTCTAATGGAGTGCATAATGTAAGGAACTATTGAGGTATACACAATATCTGTACTGTTGAGAAGAGACAACATAATTCCCTGAGAATGTGAGGCCTTGCTCATGGTTGATTTTTGAATCTTCTTTTATGACAGTATTTTAACTGTGAGGTAAGCACATGTTCCTATATAGGATGAAGCAAACAGAGCACCTGAACAGGTCCACCTGCTTTGTAACTCAGATATCTTGGAGCAGCTTTATTTTTGCCCCAGGAAGAATGATATCTCTAAACTACTGGGTTCAAGAACTAGAACTTCCCGGTTGTTTTCAAAATTGGATCATATGTCACCCACATGTTAAACAGAGACATTTGAGCTACCCAAACTGAATGACAACTCACAGCAGTCCCCAGGCTTCTCTAGCAACAGAAAACTGCATCTTCAAATACAGAATGGGACACTCACGACACAATTAGCTGGCATGTCTACTTTGGTTCTGTCATCTAAAGTGGAATAAGTTTCTCTCTCAGGAAGACTTCATTAAAGTACACTTTTTGGTTCATGGTATGCTGAAGAGCCTAGGTACGCTAATTCTGGAACCATCTTGGGCAATAAGCTCAACCAAAGGTAATGATACAACATGGAATAGAATTTATAGAAGGCACAGGTCAAATTTGCTTCCCTGCTTTGCTATTTTTCCTTCCACTTGACAGCATATTTTTATACACAGTGTGGAAGTCTCCACCCCATGTGGAAGTTAGTTTTCATTCCCCCACCCTGACTCTTCAAAGTAGCTCCCTGGTGCCTCCAGGAATTAATGCTTCCTGTCGTTTTAAATAATGTGACATTGAAATACAATTTTTTAATGTGCTGGCATTTAACATGTCACAATATTTCAGTTATTCTGCATTCATTTGGGTGCTCTCATGTTGTTACAGCTGCTATGAAATTCTGACAAAGAGGTGCATTTCCTACTTCTCTATCACCATAATTGCTCTTTGCTGCATCTCTGAACTGTAACCATGGCGATCTGCAAGATTCATCAGAGAACCTCTTGTTATTTCCCTGTGTGAATGAAAAACAAAGTGATATAAATATATGAAGTTCTCAAAAGGAAGCTTTTCCTTTCTTTCTCCCATTTTTCTTTCCTTCTGTATTTTTGGCACCCACCCCCAACGTGGAAGATCTATTGAAAGGAAATTATGTTTCATGGCTTGAGAGTGCTAATTAACTTTTTTAAAGGAGGAATTCTCTATACAGGATCATTCTGTGGCAAATATACAGAGAGAAAACACTATGATCAATGAAGAAAGAAAGGAAACAAGTTAATCTTTTCTAAGTTTGACTTGGGACAAACAGGAACTAGATTGAGTCTTTTAATATGGGATTGCATTCCCATAGTAGAGGCATTTGAGTGAGGGTTGGATATGCTCTTCATACACTAAAGACTTTGTAAGGACTGTGCCTTTGATGTACTTTAAATTGTTAGAAAGGATTCAGAATTTTGGAAGTAGAGTGGCCAACTCATTGTCATTCTTTGGCATAGTCTCTAACTCTTCTTCAGAACTCCTGTATAGTTTTGAAACTTTAGAAAAAAAAAAGCTCCAAAATTTCTATCATGTTTTTGTGTGATCATGTTCTACAGGTAAATCAACAGGGTCTTTTTATGTTGCTACACCACGACCAGCAAAGACCTAATGGACCTATCTAAAACATGGATTGGTTCTCAGTGGTACTTCAAGCTCTCTCATTTAAAGGTAAAGTAATGTTGAGTCTTGACTAGAATATTATTTGTATATTTTTCTAGTCTTACCTCACTTTGTGCACTATCATTTATCTGACAATTCCTCTTGCATATATACAACATGATTGTTTTCAATTTATACAGAATATCTGCAGGAAAGGAACTGGATTGATGTTGATAAGATCTGGGAGCCCATCTCTAACTTTCTCCACAGAGGAGAATTGAGGCAATGAGTACAGAACTGCATTTTGAAGTGAGTGACCATAGAGAACAGTAGAAATCAAAATGATATAGGCCAGAACCTCATTAATTTACAGACTTGGTACAGCAATACAGAAAACACTCAGGCATCAGTCACTGGGTTCAGACTACGGAAGGGGATTTTCTCCTTTCACTGGAGTAATGATGAAGCTCTATAATTACAAACATTTGACCATCTTGTCTCCTGGAGAGTTCCTCAATCCTTTTAAGTCAGTAGTCCACTTAGCTAGATCTACACAGTAGTTCTGATTTAGAAAAGGAGCTCAGATCATCTCCCAGTATGCTATTGAGTTCTGTAGCCAGGAGTCACCTCAAAAAGTAAACTGTTGCTATTACTTATACAGCTCTAAGACTCAGAAACTGATGCATAACTTCACCCCCTGAACCTCACAGATATTTCACTACACTGCCATGACTGCCTTATAGATCCAGCTAGTCCTTGCAAAGTGGCTATTACCTAATCTAATCTGCTATTCTGCCCCACAAGGGAATAGGGTAGCAACATAGAGGGAAAGTAATAGAACGAGCTTTCAGAGTGAGGAGATCTGAGCGCACGCTGTCTGAGATCAAGGGCATGGCCTTGTGACTGGGTGTATACATGTCAAGAGCCAAGGCAGGGCCCATGTGGCTGCTTCTGCTCCTTCCACTTCTGCCATGTCTAAGACACCATAACCCACAGGTCAGGAAAGCATCTTAATCGTCATTGTTGCATTGCTACAGGGATATACTAAAGGCACAAGCAGCTTCGTAGCTCACGTTTCTGTGTTCTCTGGGCATAGGCTATATAGCTAAGGAGTTGAAGGGAGGAAAGTGCCAAGTAAAATGGTTTCACAATCTCCAAATGTGTGCATCTAAAAAAAAGTCTGAAGAGAGTTTTGCCTGATGTAGTCCTACTCCTTGACATGCACAGCCAGTTGCAGAAAAAGGATGTCAGCTCTTGCTTCTCCCTTACCTATATGGTTCTCACTCTACTATTCTTAAATGTTTCCTAACTGTGCATATACGTCAGAATGGGATATGAACTCCTAGAGACAAAGCTGTGTCCCCTACCATTGCTTCTCCCCGTGCAGCCTCTGGACACACACATACCATTGACGGTCAGAAGGCAAGTGCTTCTTGTCCCTCATCATTCTGGGGCTATCAATATCAGAGTTAGCACCACCAAGAGTGCTTGAGAAAAATCTTGTATCACTCAATAGAGGTCAGCAGCCCCACAGTAGGAACAAACAGCAAACTGAGTAGCTCACACACCCTGTTGTCTGCACTAAAGTTGCCCTCACTACCAGACGAGCTGAACTCCTGCATTGCCTGCAGAGATAGCGGATTATGTGTGTCATATGTCAATTCCATTTTGAGCTTGTCATTTTTAAGATTTCTCCTCGGTTATTTTATAGTTTTTCTCTTTGCTGAACGTTTATGTCTCACATTGTTTTAGTACTTTAACCATGTACCTGTTTTGTCTTGAATCTCACTAGGCTTTGAGGTTTTTAAAGGTTTTTACCTGTCATTATATCCATATCCAAATCTTGGTTGCTAGAGATATGTTGTGTGTTCTGTGTGGACAGTCATGAATCATAATTAAAATATGGGAGGAAGACTATGGTGGGCTACCCAGTTTGAGATAAAGTTGTCCTGAGAGACTCGGTCCAAAGTATGTAGTAAACACAGTAGATACGTGATCCATAAGATATACCAATTTAATAATAGACACAACAATAGGCAAAATTTAAGTTGCTGGGTAAGAATTCTATAATCAAACTGAGTTTTAAGACATGTAAACAAAACCGTAGCTAATGATCACATTAAAGTAAATAGAAGATTTGTATGCCAAAAATAGAGAAGATAATATCATACCTTCAAGAGATTATTATAACTCTAACAATAAATTCCAAACACTGATGTGGACAAAATGCCTGATAAACACCTTTTAAAAGCTCAGAGAATCTTAAGAAAAACCAAATGATATGCAAGGCAGTACCAATAAATGGTTACAAGAGAAAAAAATAAAGTTCAACAAGAAGAAAATTATAAAAGAAATATACTGAAATCACTTAAAAAAAAACTCAAAATGAAGTTGAATACCTGGTCAAGTAAAGAAAGAATATATGAAGTTGAAGAGAGACCTTTTAGGATGTCCTGTCAAGACAGAATGAAAGAGTCAAGAGGGCATTTTAAAACCTTTGAGATTCCATTAAATGAATAAGTGTTTACATTTTTTAAATAGTCAACACGAAGAAAAAAAGTTAGTAGACTAGAAAATACATTCAACAAAATAATAGCAGAAAACTTTGCTAATCTTGAGAAGAACATTGGCATCTGTATCTGTTATTTTCCTATTGCTGTGATAAACTCTAACAAAACCAACCCGGGGGGGGGGGGAATGTGTTCCTTTCACAGTTTTCAGAGTATAATTTATCATTGTGGGGAAATAAAGTCACAGAAGCTTGCTGTTTCTGATGCTATTGTATCCACATTCAGTACAGAAGAAAGAATCAATGCTTTGACTCTGCTCATTGTCTCCTTCTATTGACTCCACATAGTCTAGGAGCCCAGAGAAGATTGCCACCCACAGTAGATGTTTTCCCACCTCACGTAGGCAAATCAAGACTATCCCTCACAGGTACACCCAGGAAATTTTTTTTTAACAGAAATAATCTTTTACAGATGTTACCTGAATTCAGACCATAAACCATCTGAGTTCAGATGTTACCTGACTACCACCATAAAGCTTGGCATGACAATATGAGATGAAAACACCATCACTGCTCAGGAACCAAAGAGGTTCTGGAAGAGGGGTTTACTGGCCAGTCAGGCCAGTTGAAATTGCAAGTTCCAGGCACAGTGTGAGACTCACAAAAATAAAGTAGGGTAGAGAGTGATAGAGAAAAATATTCAATATCTACTTTTGACTTCCACATATATGTGAACCATCCCTCCAACACACACAAAGTAACTTGAATAGGCTGATAACAATGAAATTATTTCTTGGACAAGATGTCTTTACTACTGAATTTATCAAGCTGTTAAATAATGCTGGACCTCATTAAACTACTCCAAAGAATTGAAAGGAAGGGGCTCTTTCTATGTTAATCAATTATCTCAGATCCACCTTGCTGCTAAACCCATATGGATACAATGTTAAAATGAATCTTTGATCAATATATTTTTATGAACGTATATATTTTTAAAAAACAACTAAATATTAGAAAATTGAGTTCAGTAGGGCATAAAAACCACTGGAATATCAGTCATGGCTCTGTGGTTAAGAGCATAGTCTGCTCTTATTGAAGACCTGAGTTTGGTTTCTAGCACTCATACCTGGTGACTCATAGCTACCTATAACTCTAGCTACAAGAAATTAGACACCATTTTATGAACTCACATGTGCATATAACCACATGCAGACAAACACACACACATATAAGGACCATTTTTAAAATTTTAAAAACTTGTATACACCATGATCATGCCAGTTGTATCCTAAAGGTGAAGTGACCATTTCAGCCACCACAAAGCAGTAAACATAAATTTGCACCCAAACATAATGGCCAAAAATTATACAATTACCTTAGTAGGTACAAAATATGATTTAATAAGTATTATCTCTTCTGAATAAAATCCCAGAAAAAAGTAAATATAAATGGATAAGTCACTTTAATATGGTAAACCTACAATGAAAACAAATAGAATTTGGAAAGCTGCAAGAATTTCCTCTAACACCTAGGACAAGATAAAGCATCAGTCCTTTTCACCATTCTCACTGAATGTTGACTGTTTATTTGGGTGCATGAAGCAGAGAGAAGATATGTGATACAAATCCAAAGAGAACAGTGAGCTTATCCTTATTTACATATATTACTTTCCTTTATAGAGCAAAAATCTGCAGACTTCAAAAATCACTATTATAATGATGATAGATGAATTCAATGAAATTATAGGATAAAAAACCAATGCACAGCATTGTTTCCAATGTAGCAATAACTAATATGTTGTGAAAGAAATTATAAAGGCAATCCAGTTCACAATACCTAAAAGGAAAAGATATATACACTGAGAATTGTGAAATAGTAGGAAAACAAATTTATTAAGATGAGAGAAATACTCCTTATATCCCTAATTGAGTAATTAATACTGTTAAGTATCTATAGTGTCCAAAGGGAATCTAAAAATTCAGTGCAATTACACACCAAAATACCAATCACATTTATCACAGACATAAATAAAATAATTCTAAACCAAATAAGGAAGGAGAATAACAATTATGATGACAAATTATCAAAGCCATCATCTTAAGTAGCTGGACAACATTGTAATCATTTTAATATGAGAATTCAGGCATAAAGGTTACTATAGCCAACAGAACATGGAATTGACATGAAAGTAGACACATGGACCAATGGAAAAGAATTGAGCTCTCAGAAACTATTTTTTTTTCATATATTTAGTTGAATATTTTATTTATTTACATTTCAAATGTTATCCCCTTTCCTGGTTTCCCCTCTGCAAAGGTGCTCCCCAACTCACTTACCCACTCCCACTTCACTGCCCTAGCATTCCTCTACGCTAGGACATCAAGCCTTCACAGAACCAAGGGCCTCCCCTCTCACTGATGCCAGATAAGGCCCCTTCAGATCCTTCAGTCCTTCCCCTAACTCCTCCATTGGGTCTCTGTGCTCAGTCCAGTGGTTGGCTGCAAGCATCCACATCTGTATTGGTCAGGATGTGGCAAAGCCTCGCAGGAGACAGCAGTATCAGGCTCCTGTCAGCAAGCACTTCTTGGTACCTGCAATAGTGTCTAGGTTTGTTGTCTGCATGTGGAATGCATCCCCAAGTGGCCTTTCCTTCAGTCTCTGCTCCTCCATTGTGGCACTGCAAGCTGATACAACTACTCTGGAAATCAGTCTGGCAGTTCCTCAGAAAACTGGACATAGTACTACCTGAGGACACAGCTATTATACTCCTGGGCATATAATCAGAAGATGCAACATATAATAAGGACACATGCTCCACTATGTTCATAGCAACCATGTTTATAATATCCAGAAGCTGGAAACAGCCCAAATGGCCCTGAATAGAGGAATGGATACAGAAAATGTGGTACATTTATTTATACTATGGAATACTATTCAGCTATTAAAAACAGTGACTTTATGAAATTCGCAGGCAAATGAATGGATCTAGAAAATATCTTCCTGGGTAAGGTAACTCAGTCACAAAAGAACACACATGGTATGTACTCACTGATAAGTAGATATTAAGCAAAGAGTAGAGCTCCCAGAAATTATTAACTCATGTTTCTATAGCCAAGCAGTCCTTGACAAAAGTTCTGAAGAGAGGATGCCCTCTTTGCAAAATGGTGCTGGGTAAGCTGGAGTTCTGGACATGAATGATTACAGCTGGTCTCCTGGCTTTCATCCTGCCACACAGATGAGAGACCTAAAAGTAAGCTCTCAAACTCTGATAAAAGTACTAGTGAAAGGATATGAGGAACAATTTTCAAGACCTCAGCACAATCAAATATCTCCAAATTGTAAGAAACAAAAGCTTGTGTGTGTGTGTGTGTGTGTGTGTGTGTGTGTGCGCGCACACACACACACACACACACACACACACACACACACACACACACAAATAAAAAGGAGGATGGTGCCAAACCATCTGCACAGCAAAGAGGCAACCCGGAAGACAGGAAAAATACTCAACCTGACAAAAAGTTAAACTACAGCATATATGAGAACGGGAGAAACCACAATACAAAAATGAAAAAGATCCAAGTAATCAGTTTTTAAAAATGGGTAAGTTATCTTTGACACCACTTCCTCCAGAAGGTTTAAATAGCCAAAAAGAATATGAAAAAATCCTAGTACTTATGAGATAGTTCAGCAGTAAGTAAACATTGGCTATACTTCCAGAGGACCCAGTTCAATCCCCAGCAACCAAATGGTGTCTCAACCATTTTTTTAATTCAAGTTACAGGGGATCTGATGACTTCCTCTGGACACTATGGGAACTGCATACATGTGGAACACAGACATACATGAAAGTAAAACCCACATACATATGTTTTTCTTTTTCATTTTTTTAGCTCAATACCACTGTTTTAGTGAGATGGAAATCAAGGACAAAGTGAAACACCAACTCTTCTTAATAGAATGAGTTATCATATATAAACTCTCTTTTCTCTCTCTCTCTCTGTCTCTCTCTGTCTGTCTGTCTGTCTCTCTGTGTGTCTGTGTGTCTGTCTGTCTCTCTCTCTCACACACATACAGAGAGAGAGAGAGAGAGAGAGAGAGAGAGAGAGAGAGAGAGAGAGAGAG